>APFE030629442.1:51201-104050 GCA_000404065.3 Pinus taeda
TTCATGATCTCTTACTCATCCCTGGGTGAATTTAGAGAGGCAAGTGTCAAATGGGCAGTTTCTAGAAGATTCTTTGGGTTTCCACCTAGCCAACTGCTTCTGCCATTTGTCTACTCTCACTCATCACACCCCACAGAAGGGATTTTTTGTATGCATCGCACTTTTTGCAATCGCAGGTGAGATGCATTGCACCCTTAGCACTGAGCAGTCTGTATGGTCCAGTTTTGACCATTTTTGAGCAGTTTTTCATGGAGAACTTCTGGGAGATGATGTAATCAGTTGACCTTGCTCCTTTAGGGTATGAAACAACACTTTTAGGGACTTAGAAGCCCTTGGTTTATGGACATATTTGATTGGGGTTGCAGTACCTAAATATGTCTATAACAACTACGCATTTCCTATGAGAAAGGATGGTTTCCCTCAAGGATTGCGCAGATCATTGTTGGGCATGGAATCCCCCCAAGGCATGTTTTGGGGCTCAAAGCCTAAGTTTTGACCCAATATTGTTGTAAAGACTGCGAATTGCGGGCGCGAAGCATGAAATGTATGATAGAGTCAAAGGGTTGTCCCCCTAGTCTTGTAATGTAATTTCATCCTACCCATGGTCTGCGGACCATGGGATTGTATAAATAGAGCAGGGATCTAAGTGTAGAAGATAGCATAGTGGAGTAGTAGAGAGAAGAAAGAGTCTAAGTGACTAAATGTATCTTTGGGTCGTAGAGTAGGAGAGGGCTTTGTAGTTTAGTGCGCAGAGGCCTAGTAGTCCACACCTGAGTGCGCAGACCCCTGCGGTTGAGTGCGCAGGGTGGAGTCGAGTCTGTAACCAAGGAAGAAATTAATAAAGAGAAGTTTTGTTACCAATTTGTGCATCTGTTCTCGGGTTAATGCATGTTTGACATAAATTGAAAATATATTGTTTATTTACTGCGCGCAGCTGTATGAATGATTTATGTTGTTAAGTATAACTTAAAGCATGCAAGTAGGCTAAAATAATTAGCTAACATTGGAATACTAGTAAGGAATTAGGTAATAACAAAATTCGGCCCCCAAGTAGGGCTACGCGAAGGCAACATCTCAGGCTACGAGGTATGGGAAATTGCATGTAGCGATGTGTGCATAGGGTTGAACCGCAGACCACTTGAACTCCTCAAACATTTCTAGGGTGCAGAAACCTAGTTCTTGCACCCTCCCATACTACTTCGAGTGAGACCTCAGTCTACACTCCGTGGACTGTTGCCAAAAGAGCCAGTAGTACTAGGATTTGTTGGCTTATTGGGGCCTGACCCAAGTTCAGAGTTGATATAAATCTAAAGAAGCACAAGATGATTTTTGAGAAAAAGTCACTACGTGAAGTGGTAACTTTAGACCCTGCAGAAGGATCACACTACACAGAGCTGGTGCGTGACTGCGATAATGACGACAATCTAGATTGTATCTACAAGATAACTGCTTGGGAGCAGGATTGGGTGAATCCTACAGTGGATGGCAGGATTTCCCGGGAGCGTGAAAGCTCTTGCACCTCATTTGGACAAGGAGATAGAACGATGGTAGAACTGGTTACACGAGGTAACCACACTCAATTGTAACATGATGATAAGGTCATTGTGTTGCGTAACAAAAGAGGTAAGAGATCTGCCTATTTATGATGGGCTAAGCGAGGTGGATGATTTCTTGAAAAAATTCGAAAAAGAAGTATTGGAATAGCAACGTTTTGACACTTTGAAATGGGCACTGCGCACAACGCCTGAAAAATGGTGGGGTACACATCAAATAATTTTTGCAGACTAGGACGGATGCAGAAGGATGATGCTCAAGCGGTTTGGAAAACCTCAGATGCAAATGAAAGCAGGGTATGATGGATGAAACAGCCTGCACACCCACCTCTCCAAATGGGTACAGGCGTATGGTACACAACCTGAATGAACGCACACCGTCCTCGTGATAGGAAACAAGACCAACAAGTAGAGGCGGGCAAGACGATGGCACGGACAACGAAGTATGATAAGACCAAGTGCATCACAGATTATCCACGTGGAAGAATTTGAAAAAGTATGTGAAGTACTGAACATGGTCCACCATGTGAGACACACTGACTGGGACCTACGCATACTAGCAGTTCTATGGGATTATAGGATCATGTGAAAAACCTTGACCACGTGGGCACTTTCGATGCTGAAGTATGAAGCAGATGTTGTAATCCCTATGCAGCGTGCAAAGCCTAGTCCAGCATGGTAGCACCTGTAGATACGATGGTTCACAAAGCTCAGAAAGAAGTAATCACATAGTCGCAAGAGACAAAACACATGAGACTTGTGGAAGAAATCCAACAGGGAAACCTTAGACTCTGCGAACTTGAAAAAGAAAGGGTACGGTTAAGAGAGAAAAGTGCTTTGATGGATGGGAGGTCAAGAAGCTGGAGGACGAGATAAAGGAAGAGTTTCTTGCCGAAAACACTAGAATGGTAAGGCGAGGTGCATATGATCATACTGACAAGTTTAATAACTATCGTCATGAATTGGTTAGTCTGATGCCTTGGCTTGGACCGCATATCACCAAGCGTAGTGACCAGGGTAGCGCGTTGCAAATGGTGAAATGCGCGATGCCGACCACAACAATAGAAGGTGGGGATTCTCCAAGAACCCTGATGGAGGATAGGATGAAGCTCTACATGGGTGGTGCGACCACCTGACTAGCTAGGGGAAGGACAGTCTTAGTGCTCTAGGCAATTGGAAGGGAGCGCTTGACTATAAACTATTCTACCCAGGAGCTGCGCAATATTGGAGATGCGTGTAGAAGCAGAGAGTCACAAGGTCCGTGACCATGCACGGGAGGCTACGCTGTCATGCAAGTTGGACAGAAAGTGACCGTTGAAGTCACTATTCACAATGGGATGCTCGATTTGAGGCCAAATGGAATGGGTGACAGGCATTTAAGATGCGATTTATGGGAAAGATTTGGGAAAATTTGCTACCAAGAAAGCGTTAATGAACTGGAATGGGGGGGAATAGTCGAATTCAAATTTAAAAAGTGCTATAAAACATAAAGGGTTGCCCAGCAAACAACACTTGGTCATTTGAGAATTGAGACGTTGAGCAGAGCCCTGAGCATTGTGAGCAGAGCGTTGACTGAGCCCCTAAATTTTTGAGTGACAGATTACAACCCAGATATGATGATAGTAACTAAGTATGGTCTGGGAATAGAAGAGGTGACTGCCGGTGAGGCCCCATAGGCCCTAACTGTGGAGGATGTTCCAGAAGGTGTTGTGGTTGTGGCAGAGATCCCCAAATCACCGCTTACACCAAGACATAAGAAGGATAAATAAGCAATGGCTCCCATACGTGTGTCCCTGAGGAACCTGTTGCACAAGAGAAGGGGAAAGCTATCACGATAGAAACAGATGAGGAAGAAGAAGATTTGCAGGCCCTTATCATTTCAGAGGAAGAAGATGAAGGCATGGAGGTGGATATTCAACCTACACACTCTACGACAAAACTTCCCGCATATGTCCCCCCATGAAAAGGGAAGACCAAAGTGCCCAAGGACCTAGATGAAACCAAGAGTTCACCCTAAACCCCGCTCCTCCCAGATGGAATTATGTTTGAAGGCGAGCACCTGGGCTGTGTGCCAACCATGAAATTTGAAGATTGGGACCTTGCTAACCACGAGAAGTTCCCTCACCTGGAGACCGGGAACCTAATGAAGCAGAACACTACGGGGTGGTGACAACATTAGAGCCGCAGAAGTGGCTACGCAAAGTGGAAAAGGCCGGGCTATTGAACCTACTATGGGTGCCACATTTCCACCGCGCCCCAATAGCCATTCTAGTCATCAGGCAGCTGCTTTGCTTGGTGCATGATGGGTATCTATGGCTGGAGGAGTCCATCCTCATCAAAATAGACCTAATTCATCACATTTATCGGCTACCATACAAAGGAAAAGACCTCGTGACCATATTGGAAGGGAAGGGTAGTGATTTGGGCCTCGCGGAGGCCATGAAAACAAAGTACAAGCTGGAGAAGAAGAAGAGGGGATATGCCATCTCCAGCATCAAGGAAAAAGTGGTACGCATAGCAACCCAAATCCTGGCAGGCAAAGTTATGTGAAAGTGTTGTGCAGACGAGGTAACTACACCGGTGATCACACTGGCTGAGTAGTGCGTGAAGGGGGTCCAGTTTAACTGGGTTGAATTCCTTTGCATAGAATTCTTGAAGAATTTTCATGAAGCCCAGGAGGAGGGTAAAACATTCCACTATGCATGGTTGTTTCTGCCCATAGTACTCATAGCAGGGGAATTGCTGGAGGATAGTCAATTCCCCATAATTGAGAGAGACTTACCGAAGGCTGTGAAGTATGCTTCGCTCTAGGCCATGAAGGATGTGAAAAGGATACGTGACAGCAAGATCTTCTGGGTGCTCATGGAGACGAACATTTGAATGTGGATCAACCGAAAGTCACGCTTGTGGCCCATGGTGTACAATGGTCTATAGAGTTTTACAGAATTGAAAGCAGACATGCATAATATATACATCAGGGCACGAAAGGATCTGAGAAAGCAGTGGACAAAGCTACCCTTTGTATCCACTAACGATGCCATTTTCAATGTCTTGGAGGCATGGCCACCGGAATGGTGCACCCCAGACATTGTGGAACTTGAGAGGTCAGCAACACAGAAGAAGAAGGAAGATGCCAAGCTACACGTCGCACAGTTAGTCAAGAAAAGGCAGAAGGAAACAACAGCATCTGAGGTGTGGGCAACACAGGAAGTGGCACAGAAAGCCGCTGAGAAGAAAAATGCCGCAGAAGTAGCCACAGCAGCATAGGATGCAACTGAGAAGGCAGGCGAGGGCCAAGCAACCCCCTCATAGGGGTAAGAGGCAGAGGAAGTAGAAACAAAAGAGGGAGGCATGGACCCACAAACCGCATCCACATAGTTGAAGCGCCCACACATGGTAGAATGAACAGGACCGAGGAAGAAGGTCAAGGCCTTGAAATTTTCCATTGACCCGATCACCCTAACCGAGGGTGATCTGCATGACATCAGCGAGACGGTGCGTGATGTCACCAATGAGGCTCTTCAAGATTTTATGCAGGAGCACCAGATTGTGTTGGGGGCCCTCAGAGCACAGTTGCAGGAGTTACAGGTGCGGCCCCCTCAAGTGGGTACCCTTTCAACACACCTTGCAGCAAGATCCTTGGGAGCAAAGCAGATGTTGCGCACATGGATGGAAAACACAATAGTGTTGCAGGAAGGGGCCTTAGTGACATCAAATGAGGCCAATAGATTTTCGATTAGCATGATGAAAGTCCTTAGTCTTAATCTAGCCGCCCTTCCGTGTGAGACACTATATCTGTTACAGGATGAGATAACGGCAGAGTTGTGCACTAAGGAGAGTCGCACGATCCAAGTCCTCAACGAGCAAAAGATAAACATGGAACAACTCAGCTTGCATCGTGACGAATTCATGTCGCAAAATCAACAGTTGGTGCAGGTGGTAGATGACACTTGCCGAAGCGTCTCGGAGTTGGCCATCCCAGAAGATCTACCAGTGGAGGTGCGAATCCACAGGTTAGCAACAGGAGTCTGCAAGGCTAGGGAACAAACGACAAAGGTTCAGCTGGAGCTGAATCTTCATAACACTGAGCTGTGGTTAAAGGCGTAGCCATCCACTCCCCCGAATGTCAGAGAATAGCACATTAGCACTATCATAGTGGGATTGGAGGAAATTGGAGGTGCAATGCGAGACTTCACCAGTATGTTGGAAGAATCACTTGAGGTCCTCACAACTCTACAAGAGGACCCCAACATATAGTGTGTAGAGACAGAGGCATGTGAACTCAAACAACAGTACGATAGTGCCCAAGGTACTGCATAGACAATGGCCCTCACCCAGAGGCTTGCGAGGATGCAACAAGTTAAGGCACTAAAGGAATAGGTGGATGCAGCGTGGCATAAGGAGGCAGTTCTAAAAGCGCGCGTCCAACCTTGGATTGACGAGACTTTCACTATCACGGCAACCATCGAAGGAAAGCTCATGCACATATAAAGGATGCACGCACAGATGTAGAGAAGCACTCTAGACACAGAGGTCTCATAACAGCGGATGCAACAGATCCAGCAAATAGCAGCTCAGTGTGTTGTTGACCTCAGCACAGTTTGAGAACAGTTGGAGGGACTCTGTTCAAAAATTGTCACGCCGATAGAGTGACTCAAGGGTGAGTCACGATGTTTGTGTTGGGGGCCTGTTAGGTATGGAATCCCCCCAAGGCATTTTTTGGGGCTCAAAACCCAAGTTTTGACCTCATATTGTTGTAAAGACTCCACAAATTACGGGCGCGAAGCACGAAATGTATGATAGGGTCACAGGGTTATCCACCCTAGTCTTGTAATGTAATGTTGGCCTACCCATGGTTCACGGACCATGGGATTGTATAAATAGAGCGAGGCTTTAAGTTTAAAAGATAACATAGTGGAGTAGTAGAGATAATAAAGAGTCTGAGTGACTAAGTCTGTCTTTGGGTCGTAGAGTAGGAGAAGGCTCTGCAATTGAGTGTGCAGAGGCCTAGTAGTTTGTACCTGAGTGTGCAGATCCCTATAGCTAAGTGTGTAGGGTGGAGTCGAGTCTGTAACTGAGGAAGAAATTAATAAAGAGAAGTTTTGTTACCAATTTGTGCATCTGTTCTTGGGTTAATGCATGTTTGACATAAATTGCAAATATACTATTTATTTACTACGTGCACCTATATGAATGATTTATGTTGTTAAGTATAACTTAAAGTATGCAAGTAGGCTAAAATAATCAGCTAACATTGGAATACTAGTAGGGACTTGGGTACTAACAATGTTCAACCCCCGAATAGGGTTGCGCGAAGAGAGCATCTCAGAATGTGAGGTACGGGAAAATGCGTGTAGCGACATGCCCTCAGGGTTGAACTGCGGACCACTTGAACTCATTAGACATCTCCAGGGTGTGGAAACCTGGTTCTTGCACCCTCCCATACTACTTCGGGTGAGACCTTAGTCCGTAGAGCGCAGATTGTTGCAGAAACGGCCAGTAGTACCAGGATTTGTTTGGCTAAATCAACTCTGAACCTGGGTCAAGCCCCAATAAGCCAATAATCATCAAGGAAGTGTAAGAACCAGATTGCAACTGAGTCACAGGTCAACTTGTCATTAGACGACAAAGCATGCAAGAAAACGCAAGCTAGGAAATGCAAGACAAGCTAATAATATTTGAGGAGTGAGGCTCCAAAACGAAGCGAAGGCAAAATTTTGGAGGGTGGTTGTAGCCGCTACAACATTGGTGACACACTGGCAGAACTCCATCTCTCTGTATGGACCTTGTGTCGTGTAAAGTGAGTCTAACTCCTCCAGAAGTATTGTTCTATTCTTTGATCATCATGGCTTCCTCACTAGCTTGAGTTAAGATGTAGTCCCTGCCATTCTCTTGATTGTTCAACACACATACCAAGCCAATTCAACTAGCTTGCTTTGATTGGGGATGAGGGGTATATTGATGCACAAGTAACATAGATTTTCAGAGTTTAAGTTTCATCTTTGGTGTTGCATCGCTGCCAGTAGGCCTGGACAATACCCTGGTGGAGTCACTTCAATAACAAAGGCATTTCTCTACTGCCAGCGAGCTTGGATGGTACCCTGACGGAGTTACTTTCTTTACCTCCCTATGTAGGAATCCTTTTACTTTATTTTATTTTTTTCATTTATTGTTTTTCAAAGTACTGTGCATAGTCACTTATTTATTTCATGAGGTGGAAGAATGATCCTTGACTTATTGAGAGTAGAAGAGGTTGTCCCTTCAGAGAAGGATGTTATATATACCTTTGGCATACTTTTTAAGGTTTCCCCCCTCACCTTACTCTATTTTGACTAAGTTGACAAGGATTAACTGAATATAGAATAACTTATTAGAGTAGGTGGTACTAGTTAAAGTGCAAGCATTTTGTTTTCATTAAGACTCACTCTGAAAATACCTTATTTTCTATCAGGGTATCATTGACTGAAATAACACAAGGTCTTCACAAAGAGAGGGAATAGACAAATAACTAAATGTTTTTAGTTGTACAAGTCCTCTTGTGTTTCACCCAGCTTGTCTCAAGAAGCCAAACATGTTTCACAGGAAGCTAAACCTATGAATGAAAAACAAACAAACAAAGCAAGCAAAGGACAAAAGTAAAACAAAAGAAAAGAATGTATGGAAAGCAATACAAGAAAGAAACCACCACTGGTACTCCTAAACTAAATAGTGAATGGGCCTACTCATGTGAAGTGATATTTCTAATGCATCCACCGGCGCATTGGGTGGCTCGTGTAAGTGAACGCACGATCATCAAGAAAGATATTCAGACAAACCAATACACAAGAAAGATAAAGAAATGAAAACAAACATGCTCAACGTTCGAATGCATCAACAGGAAAGAAAAAAGTGAAAGTGCATGACAAACACTCTATGAACATACCATGGCGTGACAATGCACTATGCACAAACAACAAGCATGTACACTCTTTTTACCTTGACATATGAGAAAACGTGCAAGAAATAAGACAACTTGCATTTTGCAACATGACTTTCTATGTGTGACTCCTCCAATGTATGAGCGATAGGGTCATGAGATTCTCATGCAGGGTGTAAGATGTGTGGATAAGATTGATTTTCAATGTGTGCAAGAGAGTGATAAGGAGCTTGAGGTGGTTCAACTGATTTCTAATCGGGAGCGGAACTAACCTCAAGGTAGCGAGGACCTGGCATAACCATCAACTTGGGCTGAAGTTCCTCAGCAGCTTGCGGGGTTTCCACTTCGTTAGTAGGTAAATAATCAAAGACTGATGGCTTAGAAAGATCAAAAACATGTGAATCAAAATCATGATCGAATGAATGAGCAAAGAGATCATGATAGCCATGATCAGAAAATTCGAGATGTACATCGACATCCTCATGATCTGACGAATCTTATAGATGGGTTAATGAGAAACATAATTTTTCACCCTCTGTATTTCTAGAAAGAAAAGATGATAGATTGGGTGGATTCAAGAAGGAATATTTGTCCTCTCGGCAATCAAATGATGGACTACCATCCTATGCGTCCTATGAATGATCAAAAGTGGAAATGTTAGAGAATGAATTTTCACAAGACAAATCAG
Source organism: Pinus taeda (assembly GCA_000404065.3). Lineage (NCBI taxonomy): Eukaryota > Viridiplantae > Streptophyta > Pinopsida > Pinales > Pinaceae > Pinus > Pinus taeda. The sequence goes on from APFE030629442.1 coordinate 60,359, forward strand.
AAATGAGAGGATCACAGAAGATGTCAGTTTAGAGTGGATGAGGTGTGGATAGAAAAAGGTCATCCTTCACCATGATTTATTCTTCATATTCCCACACATACTCATCAAAAATGATAGTGCAGGTTGGCTTCTCAACACCAACTTTTTCCAGAACTTGATCCTTGTAAACATCACATGTGAAGTCCAGAATGGACAAACACAAGACACCAAAATTCGTAGGATCAACAGAACAAGAGGACAGAGGTTGAGAAAACAAGTCCACGTGGAAACCAGTAGGCTTGCAAATCAAACCTACACATATATCTAGAGCAGGTGTGGTGGGAGAAGGTTATGGTTCAATAGATGGGTTCGCAACTTCTCCCACCTCATCTTGCAGGGCTAGAGTTGTTTGATGAGGGGCAAATGACCGATCACTCATGACAACAATTGTGTTCATCTTAGATTTGGTTGCTCTAACACCGAGGTATGTTGGGAGGGGTTTGAATGATTCTAACTCTTGAGTATTTTCCGATATATGAAGAAGATACTGAAACCACCCACTAATAAATTTCCAATCAACTTCATCTTCGAGGATATGAGAGGCAAGATTCTGGAGGCGTTCCCAAGATTGTGCAAAAGATTCATCAAGTTCTTTTTCGTAATTCAAAAAAAAAAATTGTTAAGTGATTTATGATCATAATGATAGAAAGAATTACCTAACTCTTTGATCATGTGATCGAAAGAGTGAATGGAGGCTATGGGAATGTGCGACACCATTGTTGTATGCACCTTTCGAGCATGTAAGAAAACAACCCACATGCAATGTTGTCTGAGGGGACTTCATTCCTATAACAGAATCTTGCGAAGGAAACTTTGTGCCTTAGCAAGGTTACTCTGCCTTCACTGTCATACTTCAATCATGACAAGACATCAAGGACGTCCTTCGACACTACACAATAATCTACATGAGAAAAACATTTCGGAGGTATGATTGTAATGTAAGTCATGAATGATGTGTAGAGATTCATAACAGAATCTGAGGACTCATCTTGGGATATGGCCCTCCTTCTAGCACCAGAAATGTTGATGGTGTTGGACGCACCAACATGTTAGGGGATCTCCTCAGTGAGAAGTCCCAACTAGACCTCAAACCAATTAGAGTAGAAGTCCCAACAATGGGTAGTACAATAGTGCCTTAAATGCAGTAGCACGTAGAGGTAAGTATGATAACTTTGTCGGAAGAAAGTGTGTGACCTTGCAACGAGCCAAGTGAGATGCATGGGGGTTCTAACACATGGAGGGGAAAAGGAAGTGTGTCCCTTAGAAGCCTGTAATAATATGCAGTCTGAAAGGAAAAAACGAGCAAAATAACATCACAGGATGGAAGCAGAATAGTCCACAATCCAAAGTGACGAGTTAATATAACAACATGTCTTCAACAAGATTCGTACAATCATATACAAAATAGTTCATACACAAATGCATAAGTTAAATAACATACATTTCTAAAGTAACTAGAATAGTCGAACTACAATAACAACATATGCATGATGTGTGTTGGCTCAGTTATATTATTAAGTGAAAGTTCCATCCATACATACACCATTAACAGCCACTATTCCCAATAGTCGAACATTATAGTCAACACCGCTTGCTCCTCCAAAGAGATGTACTTGCTTTACGCTGTGGAGAAGCCAAGGCTCGTCACAATACTCTCCAAGCCTTCTCTATGCAATGCCTAGCAAAAATCTTGGCTCCCAAAAGCATGTTCTATGAATTATGAGGTTCTATTTATAGCAAAGGGTGGGGTGACCCTTGACGTTCCATTTTGTGACTCTTTGTCTACCCTCATGACTCTTCAAATTCTTTACAAAACTCATTACATTACATAGTGATTGTTCACATTCTAGTAATGACACTTGGAATCCCACTTACAACATATTTACTAATAATATACATTCTTCACATGTGCCCATGTGAGAAAAAATAGGCTCGAGACAACCTAACAAGACAAAACACTATGACTTTGGAGTTTGGGAAAGACCAACTAGGAAACCTCCACTTGATGCTACTTGGTCACTTATTGATGTCAAGATTTGTACTGCACGATGATGTCCTCAAACTCCTGATGTTGTTTCGTTGAACGTAGACTCTGGCCTCCATGGCATCCAGGTATATGGTCTTGGAACCTATGTTCGTCTAATCTTGAAGCATGTGCAATGTTTTCTTCAGTGCAAAAGGACTAGTAATGTACATCGACATGTTGTTTGCACTCAACCGCAAGTCATCACTAGTTGGCTCGCACATTAGCTGCTCCATGTACCTTTCGACCTCCAGCAGGACTTGGTTCTCGTGCTTAGGTTTGGTGAGGGAACCTGCATCTATTCACTCTCTTCTTCAGCTGCTAGTTGTTCCAGCTCACCAACTTGTATTAGTGTTGTTTCTCTATCATTGCGCCTTGCCTTTGTTCTTCTTCCTGTCTCTGCTTCTCAGCTCCCCTTCTTCCTTTGACTCTCATTCTACTTTTTGCAATCTCAGTTATGCTACCGAAAAGCTTTGCTCTTTTCTCTTCCCCTGCTCTGTTGTCTGTGTCATGTGCTTCCTTTTTCTTCTGTTGTCAAAGATTCCTGCATGAAGACTGAATGCACTTTCACTCTGCAGCTTTGTTCTCCCTCTATTATGTCAGAGATTTCTTATTTCCTTGTCTCGTATTGGCTTGTTTCCTTCTGCAACTATTGCTATTTTTGTCACCATGTTAGTGTTGATTCCTTTTTCGTAAATAGTTGGGCATCTACATATATTGGAAAGTACACTGGTGCTTGCTCAACTGCTTCCCCGGTACTGCTTTCAGTGGTATCTCTTGAAGCAACTCTCTTTGGTGCCATGGTACAGTGAATGCTTGAGAGAATAACTTCTTGAGTGTTGTACTTGTGGGACAAAATGGGCACTCATGGAAAGCAAACATTAGCTCTTACAAATCTAAATTTACAACATGATCAAGTAGCAGCCAGGGCATCTGATGAGAGGAAATGCACAGTTTTGACTAAAAATGGGTGACTGACTGACTGTGGGAACTACACACTACGCAACCCCGACAGTCAGTGTGGAATCCTGTTGATTGGAACTACACAATGCGTAGTTTAGTCTGGGACAGGGCCTGGGAGAGACTACACATTGCACTATCTCAGTGACCAAGCTAGGTGACTAGCCCTTGAACTGCGCAATGCGCAGTTGGAGCCAGCCCAGGATAACCTCTACACAATTCCAGAAGCCAAGGTAGAGGCATTGAGCTTCCAGATTGCGCAGTGCATGTAAGTGAATGTGAGACCCGAGTAGGGGACGCCCATATTTTTCCATGGGGAGTGTGCAAACAGGTGGTTTTGAAGGATAATGTAAGGATGATTTCAGATCTAACTAAGTGTATATGTATGCATGTAAGACAAGTGCAACAATGGATCAAATTGAAGGAACATGAAGCATGCAAAGGGAGACGCTGCATCGACAATTATTGGTGCAAAAACGGAAAAAGCATGCAACACTTGAGAAAGGCAATCTATAACTTGAAACAATGCTTCTACAATTTAAAATGCCAACTATCATTCAACAAAATGAGTGAAACAACACTCTCACAACCTAAACGAACAAAAGCGACAGAAAAAGTAGCAAAAGGCGATGAAAGAAAAACTCACCCTAAAAAGTGATGACAATGCTTTGAAGGCTTCTTAATCTCCTAAGGAAGCTAAATCTTGATGATAGAATGCATAATTTAGCTCTAGAGGCATCCATTACATAGATTTGAGCAAATGGATTTCATGACATGTATTCTTGAGGTCAAGGACAACAACGACAATTAACAGAAACTTCTAAAGATGGAAATGTGTCACCTTCAGGAAGTTAATAATAGATTTCGTACTTCCCATAGATGCTTTTCTTATTAGTGTCTTTATCTTCAAGAACACTTCCATGCACTGCCCAGAAATATTGCGCAGTTCTAGGGAGGACCAGTTAACTCTTTGGTTCATGCACTGACAATTTCTGAGCACAATATCATTCTTTGCAATTTCTGGGTTGAGTGGCTCTGGGATGCCTCTCAGGCTTTGCGCAATTTCCCAATTGAAGGTAGTCTGTGAGCTGGCTTTGTGAAATTCTGGAGTTGAAGGCTCACTTGATGGCTTGGAATGCTCTGCGTAGCTTCCCAGCTGAAGATAAGATGTCACCTAGGTCAACGCAATTCTAGAGCATGAGCTCACTGTTGGGTTACATTGTGCATTTCCTGAGAGCAAGGCTAGTTTCCCTCAGGGATTGCGCAGATCATCAAGGCAGTGCAAGAACCATATTGAAACTAAGTCACGGGGTCAACTTGTGATTAGACATCAAAGCAAGTAAGAAAACACAAGATGTAAAGCGAAAGATAAATTCAAATGAAAACACAAGTACCTGGGCAACGCAAGACAAACTGCTAATATTTGAGGAGGGAGGCTTTAAAACAAAGCAAAGGTAAAATTTTGGAGGGTTGTTGTAGCCACTACAACACTTAGGTATTCCCTTTTCACATCAATGGCACTTGTTGTCATCAATGATAGCACTATGTGCAACAAAACTAAATTTGAAATTTCAACAACCTATACCTTGATATCTCTCCTCAATGGTGTAGACCTTGTGTAGTCTAAATCTTCCCATATATATATATATATATATATCAAAACTCCCAAGATGACTCGTTTGACATTGATGTTAGAACCAATAAGAAACCATAACTTCCACAAGGAATATCTCCAAAATTCTAGAGAACTATAATATGGACTTTTAACCACTTGTACCTTGATATCTCTCCTCATTATCCTCAAAATTTTGTGGTTTGAGGCTTCCGAGATAAATTCTATAGAAAATATTTAAAATGACTTGTTAGAAGTGAAAATCCCCTAATATTGTATGCTATAATACTAAATGTTATGATCCTAATACATAATAAAACAAAAGTACACACCATGTACACCAATGTGAATGTGGAGCAAAACTCCAACATAGATATGAGAGATAAGTTACACAATAACTCTTTAACAAATATGAAACTCTTATTCTTTAAGGATTTATTATGTAACTTATCTATATTATTGATATTGGAGTTGTGCTCCACTCTCACATTGGTGTAGTGTAATTTTGACTTTTTATGCATTTGGATTATAATGCAAGACATCAAAGATTAATTCCCTTTATATTGTTATGTTTTCCAAAATGGGTAGGTTGGGGGAGAGGAGTAAAAAAGAGGAAAAGATAAAGCCACAACTTTAAAAATGATTTCTAATTTTTTTTGGTAGAATATCCATATATTAATTGTAGGTCTAGATTATACTCAACAAATCAAGTAGCATTGGAAAAAAAAAACCTCTTAAATGGGAGGTCAAACAAAAAACATATTGAATATTAAAAATATGTTATTTTAAAGGTTTTTATGGTCATAGATCTATTTTTTAGTTCTTATTTCATATCATTAGAGGCAATTCTCAAATATGACTTTCATATTACAAAACATATTTTCCTCTATTTTCAAAGTTAAACCATATCCTTCATTACGATTTATAATGAAGTATTTATCATTATTTCAAAAATGGACAGGTATGGTGAAATATTTGAAATTTTTGTAAGAACAACGCAATGAGCAAGAGAAGAAGATAAGAGCCAATGCATATGGGTTGTTATAGAAAGGGATTTTATATAGATCAATACTAAAAGGAGGTGCATTTTCTACCAAAGTTACAAAAGAGTCTCCCTACATTGTTCAACCACTATGGAAAGGTTGAATCCCCTTTTATATATTATTAATCTCCTTGTGAATAGGGCTTAAAATAAGTTCAAAAATTCTTGTAACTTCTATTTCAAAAATATTTTCCTTTCCATGATGAATATTTGATTGTAGAAATTGTTAAATTTACCCATAAAGGGGATGAAAAACAAAATTGGCATGTGTTGTATTATTTGTAGGTAGATTTAGTCTCATTCTAATAAAAAGGGGGTCTAAGATCATGATCATTACTAGTAGGCCATTGAAAGAAAATTTTGGATCCATTTTTGGTCCACTTTGTGTTTTTTCGACAAATGCTTTTTGATCCATTCTAAACTAATTCTACTTAAGTGATTATGATTATAATATAATTAGAGTTAATGGATTAGGATTTAGGATGTTGAAAGATACTCAAATATGTATTGTGAATGGTGAAGTTAATATAATGAAGAAGAAAAAGGTATAACATTAAGTTAGGTTGGCTTTCCTAATTAAAGGTTTCTAGAGTAATCTTCATGTATTGTTTGTGTGGAATTATTGTTACCTCTATTTTTCATAAGAATTTGTATGAATTGCTTCCCTTGTACATTATTAAAAATTACATAAGAAAATGTAGTCATTGAACCTATTGAAGAGGAAATAAACATTACAAAAAATATTATCCAAGAGGAGCCTCCCCTCATAGATCTCGTCATGATGATACTAACTACACTACAAAGAATCCATGAACATAAATATAATGAAAATGGCATAAACATGCCCTAGATCTCATTCGATCTCATTGGATTGCCATTGATAACCATGCATTAGAAAATGAGTGAATTTAGTTGTATTATGTCAGTTATTTGTAGTATATGATTCTATTTTACTGGTAGGACTGCAAGAGTATGACTTTAGATACTAATTTTAATTTTATCTAATTCTTCTATATGCTTTGAGCTAAAAGAATATTAGGAAGGGCATGTTATTTTCATAATAGGATAAATGACAAGAAGACTTATGGATGTAATGTATATACTCATTCTAATTGTTAGTTGTTGGGTTTCATGAGATAATAATGACCTAATATGAAAACAAAGACTATTTTGCATAATTAATTTGACTTTATTATCCAAACAATAAATAAATAATTAATAATAGTACGCAAATGGAAAGTGAAATCCACTCATGGTATTTACTCATGGTATTGTAATTCAAGAAGGATATAAATAACAATCCTCACTTTGAAAAAGGACATATTAGTCCACACAATATAGTTGTAATAATTTTTCTAACTTAATAAAAAGATTATTTCTTTTAAATATTGTGTGTTTAGTCTTCTCCCTTTGGATGGTCAAATCTCTTTTATCTTGGCTCTCCAAGATCCAGATCATTGGTATCATTGACTCCATGGAAACTAGGGTTTGGAAGCATGCATGGTATTAGAAAAAAATAAAGAAAGAAAGATATAGGGAGGTTATGGGGAGTTTTACTGCATCATGGGCACCAGGTAGCTAGTCGTGAAGATATTTGATCCTTGCGATTGCAAAATATTTGATTGATCGATTGAAGGAACAACCTTATTATTATTATTACTGCAAAATAATTGGGGTGGTGTGTGCAAACTCACCTTTTTTTTGTCTCAATGGTTGTCTTTTCTGGGTTAGGAGAAAGTGTTTATGTTGAAGCAGATGGAAAGTTTGTAGTGTAAGTATTTTGTTATTTCTTTGTTTATGCACATTTTCGATATGGCGACCCTGATCCCAACATCCATGGGTTGGTGAAGTTTAATTTTGGTGAGAACAACATCGCCGACATTGACACACCCTCTGACAAGACTCTACCATCAGACCATGAGAAAATGTAGCATGAGAATCATCACCATCAACAATCGACTTCTCATATGTTAAGAAGAGTGTGATAAATCGTGAGTCTAGAAGTACCATGAGGCGAACATACATGGACATGCCATAGATGAATGGAATGACTTCATGGCCAACTACATGGATGGATTTCTAGAGGATCAAGCTTGAGGAATTGAAATAGGAAGACTTGAGTAGTGATGATATTCAACATTTGTAAGGAAAAAACAATGAAGGATGAAGAAGCAACTAAACATTCCCATATCACTGAAACCCATAAAGGATCGCAAGAACATATTTATGGAATTGGTAAGAAAAATAAACTAAATTGGATGCATCATTTTGTATATATGGATTGATTCCAAAAGAGGAAGGATTACTTCAGGCATCTTGAAAATTTAATGTAATTATTTTTATTTTTATTTATTTTTAATCAATTTGGGAGATAATTCTTTACTCGATAGGGTTATGAAAAGATCTCTACAAGAAAATTGGACAAATTTGGTCCTTCTTATGTTTTTTGAGAATGGGAAAAGATTAAATTTAAAAACTCTTCTAAAAATACTAATTTTTTTTATTTGTTTCAATGATATATGATTTGATGTCATAGTGAGTGTCTTGATGAATACAAATACCCATTACTCCAAAAAAAAATCTAAACCATTTAATGATGAAGCATTAGTGAGTTGACAAATAAATAATTCATGTATAAAATATGTGGTGTATAGGTCATAAAACACCCTTCCTTATAGATATGTTTTTACCCCAAAGCTATCTCTAATCATATTTGATCCAGACCTTGGAGGGCCAATATCAAAGAGATTTGATGGTCAAAAGAGAGAAGAGAAAACACATAATATTCCAAAGAAAAAAGTTTTTTATTAAATAAGAAAAAATTTTACAACCACATTGTGTCTACAAATCTGTCATTTTACAAAGTATTGTTATTTATATCCTTCTTGATGCCAATTTTTAGGGCTATATTGTTCTCTGTTGTAGATAATTGCAATTTTAAACTCTTTCTACATTATTACATACACCCCATAACATCATATAATATCAATTATGTAGAGAACAATAACTCCAACAATGCAACATAAAAATAAGGAACAACAAAAGAAAAGCATACACAATAGAGACACCAAAATTTAGGTTAACGACTAGGGCAAAACCCCAAAGGGGTAAAACCCAACCAGATTCTTCTTCTTAAATATTCATCAAATGTTTAGTTGAGATATAAAGTACATTAAGTATGAAACACATATTTCAACATCTAATACATTAGGCTTCCTAGACCAAACCTAGCAACAAACACATATGTCATTGTCACAAGTACCATTAATCTATGTCCAATATATTTGACATCATAAACATAAGAGCGTTGTTTACCTAAGTGCACAACTTATATATTTGACATAGGAGCACTGTCAAACATCACTTTTATCCTTGTAATCATAAGAGTCACTGTCATCAATGCACATCTATCACAAAGGCACTATCACAATTGTCGCATCACTTCCATAAACAAGGACAAGTATCATAGTCATAAATTTCGATACTTAATACGCTGCCATAGGACCATATCATACATATCACTATCATAAGGTCACTGTTATACATTAGGGTCATCGTCATATCAAGGTTTACTGCCAAAGTCATTGTCATATCATTGGTATGTCAAGGTTAATGTCACTGCCATACAAAGAGTTCACTACTATGTCAAGATTACTATCAGGTCAACAAAAAGTTCACTATCATATATCATACTACCATCAGGTCCTCATTAAAAATATCTGTCATATAAACATATTGTCATACCAGAAAAATTACATATATTTCAATCATAGGAACGTTGAAATATATATATCACTCGTCCTTTATAACTGTCATTATGAGAGCAAACTATTAATACCACTAAGTATCATGGTTGTCCTTTATTACTATTATAGATATACATAGCGAGCCATTGTAATACGAGTCCAGCAAGCCATACATCACTGTAATGTGAGCCATAAATTCAGCCATAAATCACTCTAATGTGAGCCATAGAGTGAGCCATACATCACTATAATGTGAGCCATAAAGTAAGACGTAGAATGAGCCATACATCATTGTAATGTTGGACATATAGTGAGCCATAAATCACTCTAATGAGGGCCATAGAGTGAGTCATAGATCATTGTAATGTGAGTCGTAGAGCAAGCCATGTGTCATGGTAATGTGAGCCATAGAGCGAGCCATAGATCATTGTAATGCGAGCCAGAAAACGAGATATATAATGAATCATACATCAGTATAATGTGAGCATAGAGTGAGATATAGAAAGATAGATGCAAGCCTTAGAGGTATATCGTGAGTTGCCTCAGATGAGATCAAAACATGCTCATTTGGAGAACAAAATAGGCTTAATTTATAGTTGATTCCATCTATGAAGGGTCATGAACCATGGACAAGACGATATTCAATGTTGGGGGGTTGCCTTGTAATCTAGGAGGGAAAACTCAAATTAAATTTCTTCTTCACATTATTAAATATATTTTCCAAAAAATTATTTTCCAGATTGTTATCATATTAATATTAATAATAATAATTCTCTTTTATCCAATTGAATTTTCTTTTTGACCAATATAAATCCTTTTTGGGGCAAGAAAAGTTTTCCTTTGAGTCTTTGGGATTTTCTTGGGGTAGTAGGGTTTCTCATGGAAAATTCGTCCCATAGCTTCCCAAATTTCAACACTTGAGTTAAAATACCATGGGTGGTACCATGGGTAAATAATGATGGGTGGATGCCACTTTCCGTTCGGATCAATTCTCCCCTAATAGGAAGCAATGGTCCCCACTATGTGAGGTTCCCTGCTAAGAAGTTTTTGTTGAATATGAGCCAAAGACAATAAGGGTTCTGTGTGGTTTACCCATAATTGTTAGTTCGTGGATGACCCAAAACCAAGTGTTGAATAAAGGTCCAAGGATAAAGGCACTTTGCAATGCTTGTGGGAAATCGTGATACTGATAGTGTACGACCTAGAAAATGGATTTCGATGGCAAGGTTTTGTGTGGGTGACCCATAAACATGATGAACGAGGGTCCAAGGATAGAGATACCATCTAATTCTTATGGGCCAATTGTGATACTGATAGTGCATGGCCTAGAAAATGGACCTCGAGATAGTTCACTTGTCGATTTTCTTGGTAGAATTATGGTGGCTTATCTAGTGGAATATCTTTGTAAATTCTCACTATCCAATGAGAGGTTGTAAAGGCTTCCTCCAAGCCATCTATTCCATCCATGGATATTCAATATTCTTCATGGATCAAGCATGTGTGGTTACTTCTTCAACCAAGGTTTCTTCCTCCTGTTAGCTTTTGAGCTTACTCCATAAATGTTACACTATGTTTAGGGGTGCAATATGAAATTTTGGGTACATGTTAGATGATTAACCCTTATATGGTTCTCGACATGCTTACATTATTGGCTTTAATTTACTTGCATAAATTAAGACATCATTATAATAATCTAGAGTTTGTAAACTTATAAGTACACTCACTATATGTGAAATAATTAGCCTTTGTACTACCCTAAAATACTACTTAATAAATAATACAAATTCTAAATATAGTTTAAACTAAGAATGAAATCCAAGTTAATAACTATAATTAAAAGCAATATGAAAGTTAATTGAACCACTACAATGTAAGAATATAAATTCTAACTTATATCATAAGCAATTTATAATTAAATTATTGCAATGTTCAATAAAAATTATAAATCTACAATTAACTTTCAAAGGAAAAAAGGCTAATATTTCCTATCTCTAGCTAGCATAGCTACTTTATTTTCTTATGGAGTTTAATGACTAAAAAAAATCTAACATGGATGCATTATGGACTTTTAAGCTAAATCAACTGGAAAAGTAATTTGGTCAAGTTTAACTAGCTAATGAACATCCACCAAAGCCTTTATGGGTTAAAAAACATGCAATAGTATTTATCTTCAATTCCATGGTTGAAAACATGTAGTAATACTTTACAAAACACTCTTTGTTAAGAGATAATTGTAGAATTCTTTAAAGAGAAAACTACACTTAGTCGAATGAAATACTCGCTCCAATCTAATATATATATAGCAAAGAGAAGTATTTTCCAAAAAATAATGCTCATAGAAAACAAAAAAATATACACATAACAAATGAGTGCACATGCCACAATTGCCGGGCAAAAACTCACAAATTGATAAAACTCAGAGCCATTATATATTGAGAATAAAAATTAACACAACACTTGGCTAAAATTTCTCTATATAAAGGAATTGAATTCCCTAATTTTAACTCGTTCCTCTATAGAATAGAATAAATCCTTGATTTGGCTTCTAAATATAAACAATTATATCCCAAAAATATACAATTGTGTGCCCAACCATACATTCTAGAAGAGTTGTGAATTTCATCTCTGTTGATGCGTGATTTCCTTTGTTGGCATTGAATGGACCTTTTGATTTAGTTTTCTACGTATCAAAGGGGTATTTTTGCATGTCCGGAAGGCAAGGATAAAAATCCATGTCTTCATTTTGCCTTAGAATATTTGCAAATGCTTCAATGAACAACGATTTACCGGATTGATTTCACTCTTGTAAATGGTGAATTTTCAGATTTTTAGTTGGTTACTAAATCAAAATTAAAACAAAATAACACAAGATGGTTTTATTTTTCTTTATTATGGAAAATTCTATCCAAACATGTAAAAGTGGGCAAAAAGGAAGGTGAATATGCCGAAGTTTAGGTGTTTTTTAATGATAAAAGTGAGTACGAATATGCACATTGAAGGTGGTTTAATCAATGGTTGCTTGATTTTAATTAGGTTTTTGCATGAAATTCTTCCTAGTGTTGGATATTATCAAATACTTTGGGATATTGTTCACGAAGGGCATATAGAGATGGATTGTTTTATGAGAGGATGCCTTGCAATTGAGGAGTAGCGTTTAATTAAAAAAAGAGGGAATTGGGCTTTAGACAACATGGGTTTATTACATGCTTATATGGAGTTTTGGAGTTGACTTGGGGATTTATAGGTTACAATAGTGTTCATGAAAGTGTATTGGACTTGATGGAGCACATCTTTTAGGATAAAGTAAGAAGTCTAGTTCAAAGATGTCTTTATTGGGAATGTTCTCTTATGAGAAGCTTGGGTTTGTTATTATGAGATAGCCATTAGAGATGGTGATTTCATGTGTATCATCATGATCATATTATGTTAGATATGTGAAGAGAGTAGTGCACTAGTCTCTCTCTTTCCTTTTGTACTTATTTTTACTTTATCTTTCTTGTCTCGAAGGTGTTAGGGTTTCTTGGAACATCATGAATACTAGGGTTAAGATTTCATCCCTTGGAGACATTGGAGTTAGGGATTTTGAGAGGTTGACAAGTTGAGAGTGTACTTACTATACTTTATATATATATATATATACACACACACACACACACACACACACACATATTTATAATTTTTTTCAAAGAAAAAAATGTTTATATATTCATGATCAAGAATATATACATTATTGTTTGTTACATCACATGCCTTCAAAAGGCCAATGATAGTCAAAAAATTATCCAACTTCCTAGAATCATATTTTGCAGTATATCTCAATACATTTCTAGTTTCAATGTTGAGTAACTTCTATGTTGTGATCCTTCCAAAAATATCCAGTAACCAAAATTATTGTGAAAGAGAAAAAAAGAGAGATTACAGTGGAATTTCCATTGCATCAATTTCATGTCCATTGTTGAATTCATAGATTCTAGAGTGGCCAAGAGGAATTTGAAGAGCTTATTTTGAAAGAGCATCAACTTCCTCTTTGATTTCTCTCAAAATGTGGTTATATGTGGTCTATTCAAAGGAAGATTTAAAACTCCATCCCTTGGAGACATTGGAGTTAGGGTTTTCGGGAGGTTGATAAGTTGAGAGTATGTACTTAACCTTCACACACACACACACACACACACATATTTAAAAGAAAAACCGTATATTCATGGTCAAGAATATATACATTGTCGTATGTTACATCATATGCCTTCAAAAGGCAAATGATAGTCAAAAAATTATACAACTTTATAGTATCATATTTTGCAATCTATCTCAATACAGTTCTAGTTTCAATGTCGAGTAAATTCTATATTGTGATCCTTAGAAAAAGATCTGGTAACCAAAATTGTGAAAGAGAAGTAAATATAGATCACAAGTGAATTTCCATTGCATCAATTTCATGTCCATCGTTGAATTCAAAGATTTTGAAGTGGCCAGGAGGAATTTGAAGAGCTTATTTTCAAAGAGCATTAACTTCCTCATTGAGTTCTCTCAAAATGTGGTTGTATATGGTATATTCAAAGGAAGATTCAAGATCCTAAACTTCGAGGAGAATAGAGTCCAACCCAATGTTTTGAACTATATTTCTACTAATTTCCAAGTCAATTACTATTTTAGAGTCCCGAAGGACTTGTATTCTATTTTGATTCTTCATTTTAGCAATTTGTTGAAGGGGACAGAACACAATGAATTTTGCCTTACTGTTGGTGCCTCTGCCAATTAAGAATCTACTATAGATAAAGCAAGTTTGATTGAAATATATGACAACCCAAACCTCACAAAGAGGCGGGTGGCCTTGATAGGCACCGTCAACATCATAATCTAGCTCAAGCATGTGAAGCACCCTTTGAGGAGTGTATTTTTGGTCTGACTTGTATTTTTTGTATCCAATGCAGTAATTTTAGCTATGAAAGTCTCAGGAGACACATAATTTCCCTAAAACAACATTACATTATGACATTTCGAGAAGTTTTCCATCGATATGCCTGGTAGACGAGAACAAGAGTTCATAAATTTTTCAAGTACCCATTGTCTTAATGAAATGGCTATGGAGTTTGATTGCCAACTTACTTTGGAATTGAACTTGGGCTATATATTAGAATAGAACTACAAGGTAGAATAATAATTTAAAAAAAGTGTGAGGAAGATTCTTCAAACTATAGATATAGAATGCACCTGTTGGGCCTAGACTATTCATGTGAAATAAGAACCTCCCACGTTAGGAGCGTGTTACATAGGGAAACCTAGATGAATAGTTTGACTTTTAGAGGGATGTTGGTTTTCTAGAGTCTCTTCCACCACCATATTTTTGGTCCTTTGAATGGAAATTTAACCCACGCTTGATATCCAAGATTTGTCGTGAATGCTGCAATAGTAGGTTTTTTTGGTCCAATAGAGATAATCTGGGGTATTATGCTTAAGTGTGATCAAGTTATGTGTTAAAAACATTATGTATTTTACCCACTCTTTCCAGATCCCCTTCCAAACTGAGGGTTTGGACCTATTTCTATTCATTCACACCTTTAGCTCGTGGGATGCACGAGGAGGTGTATGATAGATAAAGGAAATTTACCTCCTCCAATTGCTGAAGTAAACAAGGAGAGAGCGTATAATCATCACCAGCCCCAAACCAAGGACCGCTACCAATGCAGACCTGGGATCCATCTCCAACTTTCCAAGCAATCCATTTGTTGATCAATGGAAAGGAGGCCACCATTACTTTCCAAAAAATAGATACTTTAGAGTATTTTTTAGGATATTTGATCTAATCAATGATCAAAATGCCCCTAAGATACCTTCTCAGGTCCAAATGGAGTCACTTATGATCATACACCAAAGGTTTCTGCTAATAAGAGCCTTGATGAAGAGGAATAAATTATTGAGACCCAAACCTCCAAATTCCTTTGGAGCCACCAATTTTGTCTAATAAACCAATTCTATGTCAGTGATGGATTCAAAACTAGTCCATAAATAACTAAAATTGAGCCTACAAATTCTATTGATAATTCCTTTGGGGATCATTGCAATAGAAAACCAATAAAATTGAGTTTTCAAGAAATGCCATCATTAATGTCAATTAATCAGCAAGAAAAATGAGGTAATGGGTCCATATAGAAACTAGAGCTTCTATATTCTTAACCAGCCAACCACAGTCCTCTTTCTGATATTTGTTGGGTTTAAAAGAAAACCCCAAGTATTTAATGCCTTCCTCCAGGGACTTTTCTGTAAAGGGAAAAATCTCAAGGGATAGAGTATAAGAAGGGGATGTCATATCATTACATATAATAAGATATTTTTTAGTGTTGGTAATCATACTTGTAGATAGGCAAACATAGCCCATAAGAGATTTTAGTGTGGTGATGCTCCTTCAAGGGCCCTAGAGGCAAAGAAGAACATCGTCCACAAATAGCATATGTGTAACCTGTGTGGATTCTAAGAAGAAAAATCCCTTGATATCACATATAGAATTATTTGAATCCAAAATCTTACTTAGTGCTTCAGTGACTAAGTGGAATATAGGGAGAGAGGGGCATCCTTGTCGGAGGCCTCTAATGGAGCTGAAGAATCTGGATGGAGCCTGATTAGTAAGAAGTACATATGGAATAAATTGAATAACACTCATTATCCAATTCATAGTAGGAGGGGCCATGCCCATCTGGATGAGAAGGATATGAATGAAATTACACTCAACCCTATCGAACACTTTTGAAAGATCAAGTTTAAAGAGAATTACATCGAATTTGGTGACCTTGATGCGATGCATGACTTCTTCAGTGATTGCTACAACATCCAATATCTTTTGAAGAAGCCAAAATTTTCTTGTGATATATATGAGTGGAGGATGGGCTTGACTCTTCGTGCGATGATTTTAGAAACAATCTTATAGAGACCATTACAACATGTGATAGGGTGAAAATTAGAGAAGAATTTTCCTTCCTACAATTTAGGAATTAAACATAAAAAGGTGGAGTTGATAGATATGAGGACTTTTCCCTGGTATTTTGACTCTTTAATACCCTAGGGAAAATAATTTTGAGAAAATCGAATAATCCTAGATAAAATTCTACAGGAAAACAGTCTAGGCCAGTTGTTTTAGATTTTTTCATTGACTTTAAAACAACCACTATTTCGGTTTCTGATACTTCTTTTGTAGAAAGGGATTTCATCTCATTGTAATGGAGGATGGAAAAATAGAAATAAATAAGAGAATATCCTATATTGGTAATCTAGGAGGAGATTTATAAGGATATTGGAAATAGCATACCCCTACCTCGGCCTTCTCCTCAAAGATATGAAGGGGGGCCTCGACATTGGAAGTGATTTCCCATATAGTGTTCCTCTATTTTCTGTAATTGGTGTATTAGTGAAATAACTTCATGTTATTATCTCTTGATTCAAGCCATATGGCCCTAATTTTATGGTACCATCTCTCTTCATGCAATAATAACAAAGAGTGTCCTTTTTCTTCCAGGGCTTTCATTTCTTGTAGAGTTAATCCTAGGACATACCATGAATAAGAAGTGGTTTTAAGTTTAATGACATTTCATTCAATCTCCAACAAGTCCTTGTCCAAATTATCTTGATGGGTCTTATCTCAAGCATGAGAGATCATATTTCATATTAAGGAGATTGTTCTTAAATTGTTCCATGTGTGTTAGATTCTCCTGAGGCAAAAAAATATTCCAAGAAGTTCAAATGAGCACACAATAGTCTCTCTCTTGTAGCCAAGTTGAGTTGAAGTAGAATGGGTAAGCATTTGAACTGCCCCTTGGATTAAACTATAAAGAATATGCTAATGGTATGAAATTCCTCCTGATTAGATAGTGGATTTCATGGCATAGCTAGAATTCCATATCCCTTCAGAGATAATAAAATGATCAAGACATTTTATAAATTCATTTCCATCAGAACACCCTTTTCTCTAAATGGGAAGGAGCTTGATGGGTTCAGTATCAATAAGGTTATGTCTGGAAAGAAAATATTGGAACAAGGGACTATGTGGGTCTAGGTGCAGGATAGTTCCCCAAAGTTTCGTGAATTAAGTGATGAAGTTAATATCACCTCCCACAACTGTGTATGGGTCCTCGAAATCACTTGCTAGAGAAAAGTCCTCCCAATATGAAATTCTATCAATATATGGACAATGTATATTTAAAACATATAAACCAAAATTAATATACGTGAACATTAGTTTGAGAAGAATGACCAAGGAGAGAGAAGAAGAAGAAATTTATTAGTAGTTATAGCTCCATCCATTGATAAGGCCGTATGAATGTCTAGAGGCATCCAAGTGATAGAAATACCAGGACTTTAATATACCGTGAAGAATTCTTATGGATTTTTCATCGGGGCACATCATCACTTGTATTATTACAACATATGGCTTATGAATAAAGATAAACCTTTTGAGGGCTAATGTGTTACGGGCACCCCCTAACCCTCGAAACTTTGAAGGAAAGGAGATTCATTTCTACAAGGGTGTAGGGGATCTACTTGTTCTAAGGGTCTTGGAAATGGGGACTTGTTTCCCTTTTTTGATCTTGAACAGAGCCATTTATTGGGCTTTGGGAATGTTCCACTTACATCGAACTAGACTAGAAACATGTAGGTTTGGGACTAAGCCACATGAGGAAGGGGGAGGGCCAAAAAGTTTGGTTTGGGAGTGAAGGGCATAAGAGGATTTATTCTTTGAGGAGGAAACAAAAGACGGGGGAGGAGGGATAGGATTATGTGAGGGACATGTAGAAGGGGGAAAGGGGATGGGAAGAGGGGAAGAAATGGAAATAAAAATCGAAGGGGAAGGAGGGGAAGAGAGGGGTTAAGAGGGAGGGGGGATGGGGGATATCAAATAGGGAAGAGGGAGAGAGGAGGGGGGATAGGTAGTAAGGGGAAGGGAAGAGATAGGAAGAGGATAGGATATGGAGGAAGAAGGAGGGGGAAAAAATACCTGTAGAAACCAAAGAGCTTCCAAAAACTAAATCTAATGTTGTATAACTGCTAACAAGAAGGGAGTTGGGGAAGAAAGATAAAATCTCGCTACAATTGGAGGTCATACCATCTAGAGTTGAACCTTTAGGGAGAGACGAGCATATGTGAATATGATGGATTTTTTGAAATGGTACCACTAAGGATGGGACCTTGTGGTGAAAATTAGTCGTAAGATGCTCAAATTTGTGTCACAGAAAACACCTCAAGGGTATCCTCCAGTTATCAATCCTTTGAAGTATTTATCCCTTGGAATTCAATTTAGATATCCGCCAGGAGACCCTCCTTTGGGAAAACTTCAACCTATTTCCAAGCCTAATGATGGTTAAGCTTAGAGTCCCAAAGTTGACTCTACTCTAATAAATATGCCAATTTAGTTCCCATAGTGGGAGGGGCGAGAATAAACCTAGACTTAATGAAACCCGCCAACTCATTTAATGGGTCAAAGTTAATTGACTAAGGATTTAGAGTGAGACCTAGTTTTCCCCAATACTAGGGAGCTCCCATGATCGAATTGCAATCCTTCTCTGAACAAATGATGAAGGAAAGTCAACCCCAAGGAACAAAGTGATAAGAAGGAGGGTATCCAATATGTGGATTCCACAAAAATCAAAGCCACCTCCCTATGCCTAAGAGCTTGACAAGACTTCCACTAAATCATTCAACTAGGGGTTTCCTAGACAAATCCAAAATCCCTGAGAGAGGGATGTCCTTTCCCTCCACAAAAATTTCTTGATCCCCTCTACACGTATAACAATGTATTTTCCTCCTACCTGCATTTACTTCATATTTATAGGTTGTTGAGGGTGTAAAATCGACATAAGTAAGGTTCAGTGAAGAGGGGCTACATTAATCTATGAAGTGAGTAATTTTATGGGAGAATGGGGATATGGGAAGTTAGAATAGGAGGGGACACTAAATTTTGTGCAGTTAAGGGAGGAAGATGCATGTAGGACATATGTTAAGGAAGGAAGAGATGAAGGAGAAAAATGATATTGAAGGTGAGAATGAGCATCAATTTCATGTTGAGATACAATGGTAGGGCTAGATGTTGGGTTGGAAAAATAATCTACCTCATTGACCCCCTATTTTGCACAATTGATTTTCAACTATATTTATCTATAATTGTTTAGTAATTTGCAACACTTGTATGCCTTGTTGATTTGACATAACCTAAGGTTGAATTTTTTAAAGGTTTTAACATTGATCTTGAAGAAGATAAGGCATATTTATTGCTATGTTATTACAAATCAAACTCAATTCTAGTTTATTCATGATAAAATTTACGTAGGGCATTAAAACTTGTTTGCTGACATTTGGTATCTTTTCTCTTAGATTTTCTTGTTGTTTGGGGTTGAACATGAGTGGAATATTATAAATTGTTTCTACTGTAACATATAGTTCAAATCATCCCTAAAGATACAAATTCACATGGCTAAGGTACGAGAATCATCCTTGTGAGGAGAAAATTTTGTTTTGCATTAAAAATGAAGTAGACATAAATTTCTACACATCCTTTCCAATATTTTGGGCTTCTATTATCATTTCTAGATATTCCCTTAACCCAAAATCCTTCATTTTATATTCAAAAGCTAGAAAGGTATCAATCACTTCTTTTGTAAGAGCCTTAGCTACTTCCTCTGAGGGAGGCTCCCTATTTCCTTCTTGTTTAACCTTCTCCCTCAGTTAGGAGTACCCAATATATCATGTTTCGAATGATTCATGTCTCAAATATCAATCAGTGAATGCCATTCATTTTATTACCACCACCATGTGATATTTATATTATGCTACATATTGAACCCCTTATGAATGGAACAATAATATTTATTGTGCTTTAGCTAATATGAAGCCAAATTCCCCACAAAAAGAAAGATATATACTCCCTGATTATTCTCAATGGATTCTAAGAAAATCTTGGCTTGAAATCAAAAAATAAAATCAAGGGGAATTTTCCATAAGGGAAGGAAAGAGGGATACCATGGCTTCATGCAAAGAATCACTTTAATCACAAACCATGAAAAAGATCGGATGATTCAATCCCAATATTTTAGTAGATTCAAATTCCATTATGGAGAAACCTCAAGTGCAAGGATAAATAAGGCCTCCTCTAGTAGAGGGGTTGTCCTTGAAATTAATTTATAAATTTCAATCCAAGAAATTAATGCAAATCTAAAATTTCACCTCATTTACTTGAGATTTTTCATATCTACTCCCTATTAGCTTGCAACATTAGGAATTAATTGAAGTATTCAATTAAAATATTAAATAAATCACCTTATTTGAAGCTAAATGAACCTATAATGCAAGGGAATAAATACCATACAAGTGTACTTCAATGCCAACAAGGTATATCCCTCAAGATATGCTTTTCCTAGGATATAAAAAATATGAATTAACTTTATTACAATATGATTTTATTTTATTTTATATTCAAGGTGTGTGTTAAATCACTTAACAACCATATAATGTGTCAAATCAACATGGACAACTAAAGTTTGAATTCACCCAATCAAGATTATAATGAAAGCTAGAAATTACTTTTGTAAATACACAATATTTGCGTAGTGGGAAACTTCAAACACACACATGGGAAATTGGTGGCTAGTAATTTCATGGTTATCCTATCTAGGGTTTGAAGAGAATAAATTATGTCAACTTGGTGATAAATTTATCGCATGTACTTTTACTTTGTTACTTATTATAATAAGGAATGAAGTACAAATACATATCACAACTTTATCACAAGTTGGCGCAATTTAATCTCTTCAAACCCTATCTAGGAAAACCATATTGAAAGTCCTAGAAAATAATTCCTCATAGCTAAGAATTACTCTTAACCAAATAAATACACTCCACCAAGGATCCTCAATAGGATAACATCATCACTAGCGAGTTTGCCTTGGCATATGTAAAATGCTTCCTTCTTTCCTCCTATTCAATGAGATAAAAAGAAGCATTAGGATTTCTAGGATGTTAGGAAGCATTAGCCTTATCTCAAAAGAGATACAATATATAATTCTCACTTCCACCTTTGGGGTTCATCACAAACCCTACATTATTGACCTCCTGTTGAAAAGTGTGCAACAAGAAATGCTTGTTGAGAATGCAACAAGATGATGGAGCTTAGTGGAAAGGAGTCGCCTTCACTAAGTGGTCCCGCAGGCAAGTTTTGGTGCAAAGTTTATTTTTAGACATATGGATCATGGTCTATGAGTTGCAGGATGTTGTTTATGGATGATTGGTCATGTTGGGAAAAATAGATGGACTTCTATTTTTGGATCACAACGGTGTGATTAGAGTCTATTTTTAGACTGTCAGGTAAAAATAGAAACAGTCAAATATTATTAGCCCTTAGTAATATTTGGACTCTAAAATTTATCTTATTCTATTGGAGCACTTTAGTTGGAACTATAGATGTGGCACATGCAACTGCCTGAAGGAATCACATGGTTACCTATGGGTTGACTGAGCTATTGCATGAAGGAATTCAGTTAGAACTCAAGTGGTTGATTTCTGTGAAGTTAGATGAGCAGTTAATGGAGTTGTGTTCAGTTTGACTTAGTTGAACTAGTTGTATTTAGTCTAATTGGCCAATAGACTAAGTGATGAGTTGTGTGAATTAGTTATTAATTAATTCACTAAGTATTAACTCATAATGCATCTGAAGAATACATCAGTTAACTCAGTGCATGGACAGTTCAGTGGAGACAAGTGTTAGAGGTTGAGATTGCTATCAGTTGTGACTATAGTTGTGCATGAGATCTTGCACAATCAATGGATTGAGTATGCCCATGAGAATTGCGCAGTATGTGCCCAGTATTATAGCCTGTGCTCACGTGATTTCCAGTGTGAGTGATTTTCCAAGGTAAATAGAACTTGGAACGAGTTTGGATTCATTCATTCTCATGCAGGTATTGTGCAGTGGAGGCAGGCAAGTAGCGGAGGAGATTTGGAGATCCGATTTGAGCTGTATTGTGTGTAACAAGTGCAGATAGTGCTGGATACTTGTGAAGAGTATTGTACAATGTATTGTTACATGTTCTCAATCAATATAATATATAGATAGTTGGGGTTTTTAGCAAGATGCTTTCCCCGAGAAAATACTGTGTTGATATGTGTGATTGATGCTTCTATGTGCGCATGTTATTGTTTCTGCTTCTATAAATTGATGATCAACGTAGAGGAGGTTATGTATTATGCATGTATTCCGCAATAATGTATAATCGGGATAATCTCTGTGAATATGTGTCATATTATTCAAAATTTCTACACCATGCATTCTTCCTCTGTAGTTGATAGTGCCACTATAGATTGTTTCTTACTCATCCAACTGACTGCACCTCCAAATAAGTTAAACACTTACCCACTTGTAGATCTTCTCTGATCCAAATCTCTAACCCAGTCTACATCAACAAAGCCATGAATATCCAACACTCTATCCAATCTTGGTCATCCTTGGTAGCACAAACTATAATCACTAGTGCCACGCAAATACGTGAAAACCTGCTTCACTGTTGTCTAGTGCTCCTTCCCAGGTTTTGACATAAACCTACTCAATACTCCCACTGCATGTGTAATGTCTGGTCTAGTACAAACCATTTCATACATCAAGCTACTGAATGCACTTGCATATGGAACACGGGACATGTCCTCTTCCTCTTCTTGTGTCTTGGGACACTGTTCAACAGATAACCTCACAACTACAGGAATAGGAACCTTCACCGGTTTACTATCCTGCATATTAAACCTCTGCAATATTGTCTCGACATACTTCCTCTGGTTTAACCAGAGCTTCCTCTTTGCCCGATCTCTTTTAATTTCCATGCCCAAAATATAGTTTGCAGCACCGAGATCTTTCATGTCGAATTTGGAGGACAATTGGGTCTTCAAATCCTGGATAATTTCTTTGTCATTTCCAACCAACAACATATCATCCACATACAAGACCAAATAAATAACACGGCCACCAATTAATTTAAAATACACACAATGATCTGCTTTGCTTCTGGTGAAGCCAAGTCCCCGTATAAATGTATCAAATTTCTGATACCACATCCTTGGTGACTGTTTTAACCCATACAGAGACTTCTTTAACTTGCATACTAGTTCTTTCTTACCCTTCACCGCAAAGCCTTCAGGTTGCTTCATGTAGATTTCCTCTTCCAAATCCCCGTGAAGAAATGTTGTCTTCACATCCATCTGTTCTACCTCAAAATCAAAAGCAGCAGCTACAGATAAAAGTAATCTAATAGAAGTTACCTTGGCAACAGGAGAAAAAATATCACCAAAATCAATTCCCGGCACCTGGGAATAACCTTTTGCTACCAACCGAGCTTTGTATTTCTCCACCTTCACTTCTGCATTTGTCTTCTTCTTGAACACCCATTTGCTGCCAATGGGTTTCCTTCCAGCCGGCAACTCCACCAGATCCCAAGCCTCATTTTTGTGCAAAGATGCCATTTCATCAACCATGGCCTCTTTCCAGAGTTTTCCATCCTCTGAATCCACTGCTTCCTTCACAGTTCTGGGATCATCATCAGTACAGACAAAGCAAAGTTTGAATAGAAAGCAGATGGGCTATACCTTTCCGGCTGCCTTCTTTCTCGAGCTGATCTTCTCACAGCTGGAGTTTGTGGCTCTTCATCTTCTGATTCCTCCTCTGCTAGAGAGTCTGATTCTTCCTCCTTTAGTTCAAACTCTATCTTCACAGGTTCCTTTGGTTGGACTTCATGTTTAATAACATCTTTCACCTCTCTGAACACCACAGCTCGACTGTACACAACCTTCCTTGTTACTGGGTTCCAAAGCTTATAACCCTTTAAACCATCCTTATACCCAATAAAGATGCACTTTTCAGATTTACTATCCAACTTGGTTCGTTTCTCCATTGGAACATGTACATATGCATCACATCCAAATACCCTCAGATGTGAAAGAGAGGGTTTCTTACCAGTCCATACTTCTTGTGGAGTCTTATCTTCCAACGCTAATGAAGGTGACCTATTGACCAAGTAACATGCAGTATCCACCGCCTCTGCCCAGAATTCTTGTCGTAACCCGGCACCACTGAGCATGCTTCTTGCCCTTTCCATCAACGTCTTGTTCATTCTTTCTGCAACTCCATTTTGCTGAGGTGTATTTGGAGTAGTCTTCTGCCGTGCTATACCACACTTCTTACAGAATTCTTCAAATTCCTTGCTGCAAAATTCTCCACCATTATCTGTCCTCAACACCTTTATCTTCTTCTCTGTCTGATTTTCCACCAGAGCCTTAAATTCTTTAAACTGTCAAAGACTTCAGATTTCTTCTTAAGGAAATATATCCATGTATTCCTTGAGAAGTCATCTATAAATGATACATAGTACACAGACTTACCCAGTGATGGAACTTTCATAGGTCCAAACACATCACTATGCACAAGCTCTAATATATGTTTCGCCCTCTTAACACCAGAGGGGAAACTCACCCGATTCTGGTTCCCATATACACAATTGTCAAAGAAATCAAAATCCAAAGAGCTATTACTCATACCTTCTACCATACCTTTACCATGAAGTATTCGAAGGTCCTTCTCTCCAATATTTCCAAGCCTTTAATGCCACAACATGGTCTCCTCTCTAGAGACCACTAGATTTTCTGCTCCACTTTCAGGAACCACAGAACTGTTGCACCCATCAACAACCGTGCTACCTTGCAGCTTGTACAAAGTTCCAATCCGAACTCCCCAAATCAATACCAGTGCTACCCGAACCATCTTGCAAGTATCCTTATCAAACACTATTTTTACACCTGCATCATCCAACTTGCTTACAGAAATCATATTTCTAGCCAATGCAGGAATATGCAGAACACTCAAAAGTGTTCTAATCCTTCCACCTTGCGACTTCAAATTTACTTTTCCATGAACAATGATTCTAGCCTTCCTATCATCCCCTAAGAAGACATCACCACCATCATATTTCTCATACTCATAGAACCACTATCTATGGGGAGTGAAGTGAAAGGATGCACTTGAGTCAATCAACCATGCCTCATGATCTACATGTGTACTTGAAGAAGCCAAGTACACATCCCCACCTTCATCTGAGGTGGTTTTCGCCTATGCAGAAGGAGCATCATCAAATCCATTTACTTTATCAGGATCTTTAGATTTACAATCCCTTTTGTAGTGCCCTTCCTTTCCGCATTTCCAGCACACCACCTTTACGGGTTTTCCTAGATATTTAGATCTCCCACTCGATGACTTATTTTTGTTTTTGTTCTGGAACTGTCCTCGTATAGACAAGGCATCACCATTATGGCTCTCCATATTTTTCCATCTCATCTCTTTCGTCAGCAAGGATGAGACTATTTCATCAAACTGCAAGGCAACTGCATTGCTACCTTTTGCAATAACCAGACTATCCCACGAATCTAGTAGAGAACACAACAAACTGATGTAATTATCTTCATCTAAAATTTTAATATCAACAGATGCTAATTGACTTACCACAGTATTAAATGCGTTCAGATGCTATGTCACTGAGTCTCCATCTTTCATCCTCAGGTTATACAACTTTTTCCATAGGAATGGTTTATTAACCAGAGACTTAGATTGGTACAAAGTCCCTAACTTGTCCCAGAAAGCCTTCACCGTAGCTTCCCTTGATACATTCAACAATACTGAATCTGAGACACACAATCTTATTGTGCTCTTTTTCTTCTGATCCAACTTCTTCCATTCTTCATCAGACACTCCTGTTGGTTTAGTACCCGAATCTAATGCGATCCAATGATCTTTATCCACCAACAAATCCTCCATCTTGAGTTTCTACAACTCAAAACTCTAACCATTAAATTTCTCGATCTCTATCTTTCCACTACTCACCATCTTCTTTCACCACTAGAATCAATCTCATAGATCTCCCACTAAACAGGGTCTACCACAGGCTTGAGTCAAACCCCTCAGCAATAAAGGTGTCCCCTTGAAGCCAAAACAACTCTGATACCAAATGTAGGTTTTAACCCCATATAGAAATTACTTGCATACGAATTCTAAAACACATAAAATAAACAATGCGAGAGCATAACACATAAAACACATATACACATAGATTTTCCCCTAGATCCCAAAACCGGGACTACCAGCATGATTTTTCATTATGTTCCTTTCAATGTTATAATACATATTTATACATGCCAAAGCATCCAATACCATGGACCGAAAACCATTGTGTCCAAAAACACGTGCATAAATCATGTACAAAACCATAGGTGGGTCTACCCAAGCTAACATAGGTTCCAAAACCAAAATTTTCTAGGGCACTGCCCCGGACCCCATAGAGTGGGGTTACCTACACCCCTCAAACCCCTTGTGACCCCCTCACTATGCAATTGGCGCAACAAAGGGGGGGCTCCGCTCCCCCTCTAACCCCCTAGTTAATTACATGGGCTAGTCGCAGAATGAATATAACACAACCCAACACCTTGCAACTTCAACTTGACGTTTCCACGACCAATGATTCTAGCCTTCCTGTCATCCCCTAAGAAGACATCACCACCATCATATTTCTCACACTCGCAGAACTGTTATAGACATTTTTGGGCACTAAAACCCCAATCATACATGTCCATAAACCAAGGGCTTCTAAGTCCCTAAAAGTGTTGCTTCACACCCTAAAGGAACAAGGTCAGTGGATTACATCATCTCCCAGTAGTTCTCCATTTAAAACTGCTCATAACTGGTCAAAACTGGACCATACAGACTGCCCAGTGCAGAGGGTGTGATGCATCTCACCTACTCAGTGTAAAAAGTGTGATGCATACTGGAAAGCACTTCTGTAGGGCGCGATGGGCGAGAGTAGACAAATGGTAGAGACAATTTGCAAGGTGGATGATCATGGAATCTTCCAGAAACTTCTCCTGTGACACTTGCCTCTCTGAATTTGCCCAGGGATGAGTAAGAGATCATTATCTCCAAGTGGAATCAAGAACTATCATAGAGAGGACACTAATCAAAATCCCAGAAGCTGACTCACCCCCTGCAAACATCTATATATGGATCCCTCATCACAGAGATCCAGAGGCCAGAATCTTGTATCTTGTAAGGAAGTGTTGTTGGTTTCTTGGTGCAATATCA
Source organism: Pinus taeda (assembly GCA_000404065.3). NCBI lineage: Eukaryota > Viridiplantae > Streptophyta > Pinopsida > Pinales > Pinaceae > Pinus > Pinus taeda. The sequence continues at coordinate 87,923 of APFE030629442.1, forward strand.
TAGTGTTGGGTGATATAAGCTTTTCATGAGGTGAAGAAGGGCTTTCATGCTAGGAGGATGACGTTGGGTCAGAACAATGGGTTGTAATCCTCTTTGCTATTCTTGACATTAATAAAGCTATTCAAGTTTTCCTCCACGTTCTTGTATGTTTGATGATATATGCATTTGTGTTGTCAATATATATCTGGCCCTATATTGTTTATGATTGTAGATATCTGTTCTTCGATATCATTATGCTGCTTTGATTCCATAGGTGCTCTTTGAAGCTGGGTAAGAGAAGGAGTAGCAAAGATCTGTCAGAAGGGAGAGGAACCAAGCAAGGAACCAAGTGCAAGACTGAGGTTGGTGTCCTTTGTTCCCCTCTTATCGACTTCTCATAAAGGAAAGTGTTGTGGCCACCAACAACCCCCCTCTTTTGTTTGATATTAGTAATAACACCAAGCAAATAGGGGGCCCTTAGTAAAAAATTCAAACAAACATCTCTATGAACATTTTTGTTTTTCCTTAGAATTTTATTGCAGCAAAGCAAAGAAAACGTTTCTTTTATGGGCATAACAAACTACGAAGGAACGATGCGAAATTCATCGCATCGCATTCACCATAAGCGCCCTTAAATAAGAAACTTAAGAAATCCCCGACGGCCGATGTGCGACATCGCATATCGCAACATTGCGTAAAGCAGCACGCAATAACACAAATCCGCGATCTCCGATCTGCGATGATCCGATATTGCGATACCACAATACTATAACACAAATCTGCAATCTGCGATCTGCGATGAGCACAAATTTTTCTCAGCACAGTATTCAAGGAAAGCTGCCCATTAACCAAAATTAAGCGCGCGACTTTAAAAAGGAAATTAATGATTGTACGAATGGCTGCTTTTCGTTTTTTGAAGAGTCAGTTCACTTTGAATGTCATAATTATACACACGCAAGATCTGAAGCTTTCATGTCAAAATTTATTTCCATTGCTCTTTTCCTTTACGCAAACTATAAAACAGGAAATAACATGGAGCAATTTTGCAGGAAACATCTAAGGAAAAGGGGAAGGCGCCAATGCTCGAAGGAAACAGAAGAGATCTCTTCAGAAATAGGCGCCGCATGTGATAGAACCACAGACTCCAGAGTATCACTTAACAGATGCTAATGACCGATAGGTCATCTGAAGCTCAGAATTAAAGGCGCACAAAAGTAGCATGATTACAAGAAGACCTGAAACTTACACGCCAAAAAGCCCGCCATGAAGAACGGAGGCAGTTTTCAATCCAGAGAATTGCTCAGAAAGTAAAGTCTTTTAACTCATAAAGTCATCCGCAAAGACATAAACCAAAATAGCAAAAGCAGAACTAGTCCGAGGGAAATTTGAGTTATTACCATGTATACATCAAGTCAACGAGAGATTCTCTAAAATATCTTATAGTTTACCAGAAAGTTGTGCCAACTCTTGTTACTTCTATTTTTATAGCACACACGAAAGAGGAAGGCAACCAACCGACTTTTCTCAGGCGAATGCTGCACGCTTGCAGCACTAAGGAGCAAATACAGAAATAGTTCAAAGTCAGATTTAATTTTAGAAATAATTTTCTTTATCAGAAGGATGGTCATTTGAAAACCGGATCCTAAATTTATGTAATCAAGTTAATTAGCTAGCAGTATTTAAACCCTTCTCAGGCATTTAGAGAAGGGTCCGGAGATTTGTCAAAAACTTGTCCTCAGAACATGCACTTTTGTGCCCTCGGAGGTGGTTTTGATGAATGGATGGATCAAGGTTTATTAATGTTTTCATTTGATATCTGCTACTGATGTTGCACTTCTGTACTCTTAGTAGATGTTAGAGCAAGGAGAGATAAATCATTGTTGCTTGAAGCTTATGAGTGGAATCAGTCATAAATGGTACTTTTATCTCTTGACTATTCCCGCTTATGTTCTTTAAGTGATTTATAGTTTCAGTTGTTTATATGTCATTATATGAATGTATGGGTTATCATTTGGCACTTTTGTACGGTGGAGTCATATTGTTTGTGTCTGACATATGAATAACTTATTATGCGATATGCTGTTCACAACTATTTTGCCTAACTTCTTATGCAAAGTGGTTTATCTTAAATGATTTCTATTCTTATGAAGTTGAATGATCTTTATTACCAGTTATTGTTCGAAATATTTTTAGATCGCATAATAGAAGATATACACCCCTGGGTTAGTGTAGATTAGATGTGTTGTTTCTCATTAGATTACAATAGCATAGAGTTAGTTTAAAGAGTCTGAATTAGATTAGCTTTAAATTTCTCTTAGATCAGCATAGTTCAACTCTACACACACACAAACACACCCAAGGTCGGGAAACTGGTCCCGTTATCCCCAGTCGGACCCGCTATACCAAACGGATAAGGAGCTGCCAACCAAGGTCCGGACTGGGTGGGTATCCCCCTTGTTGTCGACTTGATTTTTGGGGCTTCAACAGAAAGCAAAAGTAGTTTTGGTTTGTTTGTTTCTAAGATAGCTACCTGTCTTGGTGGGACTAGCAGCTCTGAGTGGACAGTAGATTTCCCGATAAAAAAATGGCAACTCCACTGGGGAGCGAATAGCTTGTTTGCTTGTCTATATTTGTTTGTTTTATAAACTTACAGACTGAGCCTGAAGTCAAACGAGCTAGCCTTCGAACTGCATTTGCTATGCAAGTGCAAAGTAGATCAATGCTACTTCAGGCTATCTCCAGGTTTTGTTTATAAACTTAACAATCAATTTGCAAACATTCTAATTGCCCTGGTTGTGGCTCTAGTAACCTCATTAGATTGACCCCTATGATTTATATTTACTGAACATCACTTGCTCGGCCTAAATCCCTGAACTGAGCTGCAAACTGTGATCAAGAACCAAGTTAAAGTCTCGTCCTGGTACCATCGCACCCTTTCTTCAAGGAAATATGGATGCATCGCACCTCCCGTGTGCAGTAGGTAGGATGCATCCCTGTTTCCCCGTGTAACAGGTGTGATGATCAGATAAGGCTAATTTTTCCTTTAGACTTTGGTTTTTCTTCACTCTCTTCAGCTCTATCCAGGAGTTTTTCTGTCTGTGATCAGTATACCACTGTGGAAACCCCCTTCCTTTCCATCATTCCGCCTCCATTGTGAAAAGAACTGTGGATGTTTTTGTGTATTGTGTGCCATTTTCAGTTTTCTTTTACAAAGAATAGCATAATCGAACTGTCGTTTCTCGATTTGGAAGTGTTGCAAGTGTCATTTTCAGTCAAAGAATAGAATCCTATTGTTTTTTATGGTAAATTATACTGTTACTCTTGTATTTGATTTGAAATAGTAGTTTTTCAAGTGTCGAAAACAATTTTCAATTCGAAATTGCAAAGTGCCATCATTATCTTCCTTTCGTTTTGAAGATAAATTTGTTAGTATTGTCGCTTTGAAAAGATAATTCAGATTTGTACTCAGCATTCTTTTTTTCATTCACATTAAGAAAGCGGAAAACAAATACATGCATGTGCATTTGCATTTAGACTGCTTGTTGGTTTGATTTAGGACAGTGCATCTAGTGTGTGCTCTGTGGTCTATGTTGAAATAATCTCATTTCTCTTTCCTTAGTAGGTAGGATTTTCATTGCGAAAAGAAGATTAAACGATTGTTTATCATCTTAGATTGCATTTTAGGAATTATATATCTACATCACGCAGTGAACCTGAAAGACAAATTTCTTAAGCAAGATCAACTGTAAAATAAATTTAATGATCATAAAAATGCTTTGGAACCTAACGCACAACATTTAGAAGTCTAGGCTAGAGATGTATTCCAGTGTCGTAAAGCCTGGTAACTATTGCTTTCATTGCTGGTTGGGTAATTCCTCCTCTTTGAGACGATAAGTGCCAGTACAGACTTGTGCTCCCACGTACCATCGAGTATATATTGGGAGACCAAAATAGGCTATATCCTTTATCCTTAGGAAGCCGTGTCTGCACCCTATCGATCACAATGCACTAAACACAACATTCAGGAAGATTGACTGCCGTACTGTAAAAAGTATTTTGCAGTTTTGTGATTGGTTTGGTAATCCCTCTGTCTAGATTTCCAAAGTAGTCTCTTTAGTTCCTTTTTAGACTCCTTAAAGGAAAATGTCCATTTGAGCACTTGTCACTTCAGGCTCATTAAAAATCGAAGGTGACTAGAGTCATCTTTTCTTTTTCTCGACTCTTAAAAATTGAAAAAACAAGTTGTGTCAAAGCGTCTAAAATTCATTTAATTCGGAATCATTTTCCCCTTTTATCTTTAGTTTATCGAGTAATCCGCAATCATGGAAGAAAGTCAATCAAAACCCCGTCATTCGCGGAGTCTTACGAGTCAACCATCATTGACTCCGGAAATGAAACTATTCCGGACAAAGCAAACTCATTTGACCGGATCGAAGTCCCCTAGTTTTGTTGGAGCAAGTACTTTAACATCCTCAGAGACTTCGGTTACTCTGAACATTTCTGGTATCCCTGCCTCTACTGAAGAAATTCCACAGCCACAAAAGGACATTACAACTGATCCTAATGTGACGGTAAATCCCAAACCGACTCCATCTATAGCTGATTCAGAAGGTGTTACTCCCCAAACATCAGTCGTTGCAAAACCTATACCTTCTTTGGCACCAGAAATATTTTACGAATCTGACGGTCTACCTCTTCTACTTGGATTGATATGCCATAGAAGAGATTGTGGAGGATCCTCCATCTAACGCTCCATCGCAATTTGGAGCTGGGATCACCATATATCCTTCTTCATCAGAAGTTAGTCTCCCACCATCAGAAGTTCTTGAAGAATTGCTAAGGAATATTTTGGATAGACTAAATATGTCTGAACAACCGTCGACATCTAGGACTATGTCATCTAACATAGCAGCGGCAGAACTTCCTGCTGTTACTCCAACAATGTTTACCGGCATACCATATGTCCCAACTAGCTCTCAATCACTGGATGGAGTCCATCCAGGGGCTATTTAGACAGTATTGACTATTCCCATTTGTTCCTCCAGAATAATATCTGAAATCTCTTATGTTGAGTCTCAACAAATTGATCCTTCGCAGTGTCAATTTGGGCAATCCGATCCCCAAAGGAAAATCGTTCCTTTGAGCACTGGGTTACCGTTGTATGGAGGGAAATATACCCTTTCATTGTCTCCTCCGGGAGAACAACCATACGAGAGTTCACAACAGAATTCAGGGTATGCTGGAATTACATCTAGTGGTTGGGTGCAAATACTGCCTCAACAACCAAGAGTTGTATACTTGATGCAACAAAGCTTAGCTGTGTCAAATATCCCCACTACACCGGCTATTGTGACGGTGTCACAAGTACAAGAATTGCTTGTTGTATGCCAACCTCAGGTTTCTCACGTCGTAATACAACAACCTCTTGCCCCTGTGACACAACCACAATCACCGACTAGTGGAATGACCCAGGTTCAAATAGGGACCATTACCCCTCATCTTGGTCAAACAGTCAGTACTTGGCAATAGCTCATGGTTTCACAACCATGGCTGGTACACTACCAACAACCGCAATTCCAACAATCTTACCAAGGATCTGAACAATAAGTCTTTGCAAGTAATGGGCAGTCGTATATTCAAAACGGTCAACATCAATCATATCATAATGGTCATGCCCATCAACCTTACCAAAGTTACCAACATCAAATGCATTATGCTGGTATGTAAAGGCCAACTTCTCAGGCAATTCCATCTTATCCTGGGTATGCTTCGCTAAGCCTAAATCAACAGTTGCCTTTCATGGCGACTTTAGAGTTACCAGATCTAAATCGACTAACGAACGATCCAATTGCTTATGCCCCTTGGTAGCCAGCGATTCCACATAAAATTCCATCAGATATTCCTAAATTTAATGGAAATCTGGGTGAAGACCCGTCGAATCATGTGATGAGCTTTCATCTGTGGTGTTCATCCAACACTCTCAACAATGATTCGATCAGGCTTCGCCTTTTTCAGCGAACGTTAACTAGTCTGGCAACAAAATGGTATATCAAATTGCCTAGAGCTTCGTTTGATAACTTCAGTACCCTAGCCACAACCTTTTTAACCCATTTTCACTTACCCATAAGGTATGAAATGGGAACAAAGCTTCTTACAAATTTCAAACAAATAACGGCCACTCACATATCCGATCATATTCATGAGTGGCGACGTTGTCGTAGAATGGTAAAAACATATGTTCCTGATCAGCTGTTGGCTGAATGGTTTATTAAGTCATTGTTACCTTCTATTACAAAAGATGTGGAAAAGGGAGGAGTCATCACTGAAGAGCAAGTTATTGCTCATGCACAATATCTAGACTTGATCTATACTCAGTCTGGCATGCTCCACGATAAAATCCATGATGCTCCTAGACTAGAATTTTCCATTCCTCCCCATCCTAAATCAAACAAAGACTCTCATGCTGGCGATGGTGTGATAGGTACGACTAGCACGAAAACCATAAAGGCTACATCAAAGAAGGCCCATATGGTTTCAAGTCAAAATGAAAATGAAGAACTTCTCGCCTCAGAAGTAAATGCCGTGTTGACTGACAAAGGAAAAGAACCCAAGCAACCAGGAGGCAAGAAGAAAAAGAAAGGGAAGAAGAAGAAACATGAGGATTTGTCTCCTGAAAAATCTTCTGCAAACCCTTATGGAGATAGGAAACCAAGTCATCCATGCTTTATATGTGATGAGGATCATTGGATGAAAGATTGTCCATATAAAGCTGAGCTTAGAAAATTCTTCAAGAGTTCAAAAACCTCGGCAGTATTGACTGATCCATTTCCAAACCCAGGAACAAATTTGGTTGCTAGTGACAATTCTTCTTCATCCCAAGTGCTAATGTTGTCTATTTCGAAGCAAATAAATGATGCTTTGATATCAACAAGGAATAAAGATTACGAGCATCCACAGATGTCGAACAACAAGGATAATGATCAACCTAGTAGTTCAACAACAACTTCAACCGAAGTTGTGCCACCCACCACTCCTGAACTAATGATAAAACCGCCAAAGGGAGTAGTACACAAATCGACGTTTAATCCTTGTGCCAGAGCAACACAACATTATAATATAGTGGAGGATCTGGCCCAATCACCATCCACTATGTTGACACTTGAGGTATTGCAAAATTGCCCCTCCCAAAAGCAAGCTTTATTATCAACAATAGGTGGGATTGACCCAACGGATTCCAATCTTGTGTCCTTTAATCACAAAGGATATGACCCTCAGTTACCAGCTCAACTAGCTTTCCTTATTCAAGTGAAAGGCCTCAACAAAACTGTTCATCGAATAATTATTGATGAGGGGGCATCTACATGTATTATGTTGATGAGTTGCTGGAAAAATTTAGGATCTCCACCCTTGTCGTGATCGTCGATGACATTAAAAGAATTTGATGGATGAAAATACACCCCATATGGGATATTGAGTAACTTGCAAGTCGAACTGGGGGGCAAAACAATAGAAATTGATGTTGAAGTTATCGACGGAAACCTCGATTACAACATCCTACTGGGAAGGCCCTGGATATAGGCTATGGCTGCAGTTGTGTCAACGTACTTCAGGAAGGTTGCATTTCCCTTCCAAGGAGGAATTACGGTCTTCGACCAACAAAAATTTCTCCCCAAGATTTCACAAGTTACGGGAAGAATTCCAATGATCCATGGAAGCCCTCATTCGCTTCAAAATATCGGAGTAGGCCTACTAAAAGACCCCACATTAATGGGGACTTTTGCCCTACCGCCTCCAAACAATTTGGCGGAAGTGGCAACGGTGGGAACCTACAATATGATATTTTCTATTCAAAAGATATCCGAAAATGATATTAACTTGGATCATCTCCAGGTATTGCCTCCAATCCCAATAGAAATATTGTAGCTATCAATGTTTTCGGCATGGGAGGCAAACCCGAATCAACGCTCATCAAGCGTGTGGATAGATAGGTCTAAGGAATAAGGCACCCATTCAGATCCTTGGTCGCAAGTAAATTCTACATTCAAAGGAATTGTTCAGTCAATGATGATTCATGGGGCACCATGGGAATATTACCACTGTCGTTCCCATCTTCTGGATTGTAAGGAGGATAGTTCTAGTGACCTTGATCATCCCTCAGTTTTTGAATTTTTGTCAAATACTATAAACACAGTGGATTCTGAGCGAAACCTGTCCAATATTGAAGAGACTATCACCATAAATATCTCAACCAAAACAAATGTTGTAGAGAATATTCATGTCAACAAATCTTGTTCTCCTTTAGAACTAGAAGTATATTACACTCTTTTTCACGAGTTTAGAGATGTCTTTGCTTGGTCATATGATGAAATGCCAAGCATTGACTCGAGCATAGTTGAACATGAAATTAAGATGTATCTAGATGTGAAACCGGTACGACAATGGCTCCGATAGGTGCACCGCAAGAAATCCACTGCCATCAAGGCGGAAGTTGAAAAACTCCTCCATGCTGGTTTTATTTGCCCGGTTCCTCTAACCGATTGGGTATCGAATATTGTTCCTATAATGAAAAATCAAGGAACGATTAGAGTGTGTGTCGATTATAGGGATGTAAATCAAGCTTGTATGAAAGACAACTACCCTACACCCTTCATTCACCAGATAATTGATGAATGCGCTGGATGTGAAATCTTTTCATTTATGGATGGATTTTCCGGGTATAATCAAATAAATATCTGCCCACAGGACTAGTCAAAGACTACATTTATTTTTCCGTGGGGCATATTTGAATATCGCAAGCTACCCTTTGGTTTAAAGAGCAGAGGGGAAACATTTCAGAGAGCAATGAATTATGCTTTCCATGACAGCAAGAACATTGTTCAACCATATCTCAACGATCTTCCGGCTCATTCAAGAAAGCGGACCGATCATCCGCGGCATTTGAGAGCAATATTTCTACGTTGCCGACACTACAAGATATGACTCAATCCGCACAAATGTGTGTTTTGTGTCAGTTTTGGTCGTTTACTTGACTTTGTGGTCTCAAAGGACGGGATTCGTCTCGATCCATGTAAGGTTTAGGAAATCATTGATTTTCCTCCACGTTCAAATTTGCTTCAGATTCAGAAACTCCAAGGGAAAGCAAACTTTCTGAGGAGGTTCATTCCAAATTATGCTGAACTTGCTAAAGGTTATACTCGTCTGTTGAAAAAAGAAGTACCCTTCATCTAGGATCAGTTTGCACAAGCTTCCTTTGATGCTTTAAAGGAATCCCTAATAAAAGCATCATTAATGTATGCTCCTGATTATCAAAAAGACTTTAACCTGTATATAGTTGCAGCGGATATGACCATAGCAATGGTTTTAGTTCAGGAAGAGGATGGAATTGAACATCCAATATATTATTTAAGCTGAAACTTAAATGATACAGAAATGAAGTACTCCTACATTGAAAAGCTGGCTCTTGCGGCTGCTCAAGTGATACAGAGATTTCGACACTATGTCCTCTTCAGAAAAACTACCATTTTATCAGATTGCAACCCCATGGCTTATATATTGTTGTGACAATTGCTGGGGGGAAAATATTCAAAATGGATAGCGATTTTACAAGAGTTTGATCTGGAATTCAAAAAATCCAAATCGAAGAAAGCCCTAGTTTTCGCGGAGTTACTATGTGATCTCCCATCGTCGTCCAACGATGCAACATCTAAACAAGCAATCATGGACAAATATTTGTTTTTGATATCTTCAAGAAATCCGTGGTATGGAGATATAATAATCTATCTCCAAACCCAAACATATAGGTCTAATACCTCACGCTTAGAACAACGACGGATTCGATACCAAGCAAAAGACTACATGATTGTCGGTGATACGCTTTACCTTCGTGGTATCGATACAATTCTGCGGAGGTGCCTCACCCAAGACGAGGCCAAAAAGGTCCTGAATGGTTGTCATTCAGGCGCGTGTGGGGGGCATCAATTTGGTTATGCTATGGCACAAAATATTTTATGAGCAGGATACTTCTGGCCAACAATGTTCAAAGATTGCATAACCGCAGTAAGAAGTTGCCATGCCTGTCAAATCTTCGCTCCTAAAACTAGAAGACCACCCACACCTCTACAACCAGTAGTTGCTATTGTGCCATTCGCAAAATGGGGCATAGATTTCATGACATGTAACCCCACCTCGGCCAGGGGGCATGGGTATATCATAGTCACAGTAGACTATTTTACCAAATGGGTTGAGGTGATGCCTACATTAAACAACAACGGAAAAACGACTGCCCTCTTCTTTTTCAATCATGTAGTCTCCAGATTTGGCGTTCCACAGGCCATAGTCATAGATCATGGATCGCATTTTCGCAATCACATGATGGTTGAGTTGGCTGCCAAATTAGGACTGTCCCATGACAGCTCTACTCCGTATTATCTACAAGCTAACAGAAAAGTTGAGGCAATCAACAAGGTCCTGAAGCACATGCTACAAAGGATGATTGGAATCAATAAACGGAGTTGGCACTTGATCCTGTACTTGGCCTTGTGGGCATACCCAACATCGGTGAGGAATGCGATCGGGTTTACACCTTTTCAACTGGTGTATGGCCTGGAAGCGATCTTGCTAGTTCAGTGTGAAATCTCGTCCCTCAAGCTCGCGGTCGACCTTCTCCCCGAATCAAAAGAAGAGGCTCGTTTCTTGGAATTAATCCAATTGGATGAAACCCATCGTGATGCCTTTTCGGTTAATGAAGTCCATGAGAAATGAGTCAAAGAACAGTTCAAAAAAAATGTCAAACCTCGTGTCTTCTCAGAAGGTGACCTGGTCTTACTTTACGACTAGGAGTCCGATAAGTTGGGAGCAGTTAAGTTCAAGTCTTTATGGATGGGTCCCTATATTGTTAAGCGTGTATTAGCAAAAGGAGCCTACGAGTTGGTGGATTATGATGGGATTCCACTGGCACAACCCCGCAACGGGTTGTACCTCAAGTGTTACTATGCTTAACTCAGCATAGTAACCCCTATGCTTTTGTTTTCACTAAGGGTAATTGTTTTGGTTAGGTAATCCACTTTTTGCATTTGTTGCAGATGTCGAACCTATTGGAACCATTTCTTGGATATGCTGATGGAGCGAGTCTTAGTTCGCGGAACCTATCTTCTGTGATCCCAGCGGCGAGTTAGTGAATTTCAGAGGGGTATGTATCGGTCGGTCAACGAACAATATCGCTGAATACAACACATTGATAGAACTCCTCTTTGATGCCATCGCACATGGCATACGCCAACTTGTCGTCAGGCTAGACTCACAACTCGTCATTCTACAACTCACTGGTATCTACTCTGTACGGAATCCAGCTATCTACCGCATGTTCCTAAGGGTCAGGATTTTGGAAAGACAGTTTGATTCTATTTAATATCAACATATTTCCAGAAATTTAAACACATTAACGGACTCATTGGCAAATTATGTGTTAGATAGACATTTGCGACATTTATAAAAAGAAGCATTGCATCAATATTTGCATCAGGATCATGTAACTTAACCAAAATAAAGCTCCGAAAATCAAATATATATATATATATATATATATATATATATATATATATATATATATATAATATAATAATATAACTGTTTATGGTTTACACATAATGTTCTGTAACCAAGAAATTTTTTTTCAAATGACCCAAAACTCAAAATTCTAGGGGGGACCCTAGTCTAATGATGCTGGTGATAACAAGTCACCACCTATGCAATCATGCGTAAAAGCCTAGTCCATCGACTCGGCATACCAGTAGTATGTCGCTGCAACCTCAGAGGCAGCTCGTCGGTCCTCACATCTAGAATACCAAGAGTGAGACCCTTGACCTGATCCTATAATGCTGAAAGAGTCTCGCCCATATCAAGGTCGCGAAGGATGGTCTTCCCCACAGCCTCTCCTGCCGAAGCGGCAACTGGTGCTCTCAGGCATACTGCTGGTTGAACTGGTCCAGTGTCTACATGAGCACATGAGTTTTGATTAGTCTTGATCAAAGAAAGCATAAGAACATTATGAAAATAATGAATAGAGATATGGTCAGAGAATTTTCCTATAACACCCCACTACTCACCAGCCGACAACACCAAATTCGGGTCATCCCGGAAATCCATACCAGCATATGGACACTCGACATAAACCAACTCTTGGTGGTTGGACCACTCGAAGAAGGTGTCAGAGAAAGAAATTTGGGACTGACCAGCATGTCGGGCCATGAGGTCAACCCATCTCTGCATCCGTGGCTCAGTCGGTGGAGGTAAACCAAGTGAAATTTACTGCGGCTGCATTAATGGGATCTTTTCCAAGGCAAAAGTGGTCAAAATAGAACCATAGCTGAAATTCTTGGATCTTCCACTTTTCACCTTCATTAGTTGTTCTTTCATCATAGGGAGTACTACATCACACCAGTTGAACACCTTCGGTTCAAGGCATTCCAAGGCGTACTGCATATAAGATCAGTTAGCCACATGAAGAGACGCACTACCATCCAGTCTAGCAAAAGTAAATAGAATGGTACTCAAGGACCAGTCAGTGACATCTCAGATGTTGATCTTGCTGCCCCTACTCGGCTGAGATCCCTCTCTGCAGTACCGGCGAATGTAATCTCTCATGGATTCGCCTCCACGGGCGGAACCTGATAATGAGAGATAGGTACCACGCCTTGATAAACTAGTCAAAAAATAGATGTCCATGACAATCAAAGGCATGGATTTTCATCTAATTTGGAACACTTGGTTGGTAGGATCCCATGCATCGAGGAAATGTTGCAACAAGTTGATTTGTTGCCTCCTGCTAGAGATGCAGAAAAAATTGAGCAGGCCACTGTTCCACAGTGTAGTTACCATACCTGGATCATGTAAAGCAACCGTGTCTTCTTCTTCATGCTCGCATTCTCACCATGTAACAACCATTTTGCCCCGATGAATCTTTAAAAACAAACAAGAGAAGAGTCAGGGTCCTGATTTGGCAAAAAACAGGCATAAATTCCATGAGAAAACAGCGCAAAAGTTTCCCTCCTTGTGCCCATCGCACCCCAACAGTGTACTGGGTGAGATGCATACTCATTGGCCAATGGCTAGGCTAGTATGCATTGCACCTTTCGATATAGGAAGGGTGCGATGGATCCAGGGCAAATTTTTCTAACCCCAGGGGCTCATAAAAACAAGGAAACATGCTCAGAATTCAAAAAGGAAGGAATGCAACTAAAGAGCTCAGGTTTAGCTCTTACCTGGTCCAGACGGTGCCGAGAATTGTCCACAGAATCTCCTGGAATCAGCTAGTGAAAATCACGGGAGAAAAGCACCTCCGGAGCTCCAACAAACCAAGTTCAAATGAAATGGTAAAATGAGAGGTAAAAGTCACTTTTAAATTACTATTCACATAATTCGAGTAAAGTATTAGTGTTTTAACTCATTTTTCAAGCATATGTTTTCATTTCTAATCAGTTTGATGAAGCAATTGAGCAGGTAGTACGACCATTGAAAGAACAAAGTGCTAATGGTGAATCAAATAATCAATGACCATTATCACGAGCAGTTTTTATGTGAAGTTCAAGCTCGTTAAAAATTAAACCTAAGCAATGAGCAAATGTTTCCCCCAGAGTTTAAGCTCATTAAAAAATGAACCAATCTCCGGTAAATAACCATTGTGAACACATTATAATCAGCTTTTGAGCCTTGGTCGTGTTCTCATCATCACCTCCTTAGCCGATCATACGCCTCCATTTGATTGTTTACCCTTTTTGAGGAACATCTGCGACAAGTGATTTTGTTAGCCATCCTTGTGACACTGCCGTGATTGGAAAATTCCAAACCTTACCTGGAATTAGCTGCTACCTGTAATTATCACTCGTTCCTCAAAAAAAGAGTCTCCTTTAAGATCTTTTCACCTGACTCGTAAAATATGAAAAGATTGCCGAGCGATTGGCCTCTCCAGCTTGTTAAAGCTACTGGAAGTGCTATCCCTCCTCTAGATTTTAATATTTTTGGACCTAAGGGATTATTACACAAATATATCGAGCGGTTGTCTTGTTTGGCTTGTTAAAACTATCGAAAATTCATCCCTTTCGTATTATTTTATACTTTTTCTAACTTAAGGGATTATATGAAAAAAAAGGATTATTGGAGTTTCCTTTCCATCCCTTTTTAGACTCTCTAAAATTGAGAAAGGACCGAGTTATCATTGTCGTTAAAATCATTAAAATCAATAGCGACAAACTTGTCCATATGGACGAGAACGAGTTTCACTATCGCTAGGCTCGTTAAAACATAGCGACAGGTTCGCCTGAAGGGAAAATTATAGAACAAGCATATGTTATCCTCCTCAAGCTTGATAAAAATAAAGAGGTATTAGTCAGCAATGACTGGGGAAAATTGGGAAGAAAACTTGAAGAAACTTTATTGGTAGAAAGTCGCTCTTGAACATGACACTTGCACTCCACGTCCAAGTCGGGTTGGGTTATTCCATTCATTGATCATATCACCATTGGTCCATCGTACCATCCATCTTTGGGGTTAATGCTACCAATCCATTTTAGTGTCATTGGTATGTTCAAGAGAAGTCGCTCAGAGAATTCACCTATGTCTCATCCATTGCAATACATTCACGCCCCATTCTTTCATGACCACCACCCTGAACCCTATATCATTAGATCATTTTCACCTCGAAAATCATTTGCTCCGTTCCATGTCGTAGATGTGGGATTCATTAAGGCCCTCCTACGATGGGTTGCTTCTTGTCAACATCAACTCATTATCCAAGAAGTTGACCTAGGAACAACCCTTTTAGTACTTTGAAGCTTGCATGCCTCAATGGAAGGTTTCTCACTTCCGACGATAGGTTTACATCAATGGCCTTCGACTAAAATATTTTGCGTAGTATTCGACGCCAAGTCCCTTTTTCACACCATGCGAATTGTACTGTAGTACCTTGAGGGTCATCATCATTATCAGTGATTCCTCTCGCGCCTGTTAACAACTTACATCATTGGCTAGTAATCAGGCGATGTCTTTCCATGTTCAACTCCAGAACATCTTTCACATGGATCGACTTGTACTTCAAGTGAAGATTGAATGAGTTTGAAGACCTCGGATCTAGTTTCATCCATTTGGGCTGCGATATATTCTGGAATATAAAGACATAAAATGTACATCATTGCCAAACAGATGATCATCCGAATCAAAGGATGATGACTCCGTCCGAATCATCAGTCTTCTACACACACGGTTATCTATCCTATGTACATGAAAATGAATTTATAAAGCTGAGAATGGGAATGCCCGCCTTAGCTAGATCATCAAAAATATTATGAAGATAATTTATTGTATTGTATCTTATTCGAGGTTGCCTTCCAGCTCGAAAAAACTTTGGGTCCTCATGATAAAGCATTTCGCCCGACATCAAAAGATGAATGATTTCATGCTTTAGGGGGCAACTGTTATAGAAATTTTTGGGCACTACAACCCCAATCATACATGTCCATAAACCAAGGGCTTCTAAGTCCCTAAAAGTTTTGCTTCACACCCTAAAGGAACAAGGTCAGTTGATTACATCATCTCCTAGAAGTTCTCCATGGAAAACTGCTCAGAACTGGTCAAAATTGGACCATACAGACTACCCAGTGCAGAGGGTGCGAATCATCTCACATACTCAGTGTAAAAAGTGCGATTCATACTGGAAAGCCCTTCTGTAGGGTGCGATGGGTGAGAGTAGACAAATGGTAGAGACAATTTGCTAGGTGGATGATCATGGAATCTTCCAAAAACTTCTCTTATGACACTTGCCTCTCTGAATTTGCCCAGGGATGAGTAAGAGATCATCAATCTCCAAGTGGAATCAAGAACTATTAGAGAGAGGACACTAATCAAAATCCTAGAAGCTAACTCACCCCCCTGCAAACATTTATATATGGATCCCTCATCACAGAGATCCAGAGGCTGGAATATTGTATCTTGTAAGGAAGTTCTATTGGTTTCCTGGTGCAATATCATAGTGTTGGGTGCTCTAAGCTTTTCATGAGGTGAAGAAGGGATTTCATGCTGGGAGGATGATGCTGGGTCAGAACAATGGGTTGTAATCCTCTTTGCTATTCTTGATATTAATAAAGTTATTCAAGTTTT
>APFE030629443.1:0-16813 GCA_000404065.3 Pinus taeda
TGAAGACAAAGCTCGAGCAAGAGCAAGAGCAATCATCGGAGAGAAGATTGGCAAGGCTATCCTAAAAGAACTATGGGGTCCTCAACACTCTACTGAAGGCAAGCATCATAAGAAATATGACTATCACTAATGGAAGATGTCTATCGATCTAACACTAGAAGATCTAGGAGTGTTGGAGCATCTAAGAGGCAATATTGTTGAGCCTCCGTCAAATGCATTTGTTGTTGCATGGAACAAATGGAAAACTGAAGAAGTCAAAATAGAAGATCATCCGGGACTCTATCAATAAGCATTTGGTGGCCTAAATCTTTGCACTGGACACCTCCAAGGAAATATATGATAGACTGGTGAGTTTATTTAAAGTTAATGATGCAAATCAAGTTTTGTTTCTTAGAAATAAACTAAGGGAAATCAAGAAGGGTAAAGATGAGAGTATGAAAGCATACTTCTTAAGAATAACCGAGATTAAGAATGATCTCCTATCTATTGGGGAGGCTATTACTGATAGGGAAATGGCACTGAAGACTCTTGGAGGATTACCATACAAATGGTAGGTGTTCAGGACTACTCTTCTGAACTATAATGTAATTCCTGGTTTCGAGGAATTAATGGCTAGATGCATGCAAGAAGAAACAAGGGAAGAAGAGTAAGAAATGCACATGCCTAAAGGTCCTCCTGCTGCCTTTTCTTCTCATGCTAAGAAAAGAAATAATTCGAGGAATAAATCAAAAGGAAAGGCTGGACCTAAGGCTAGAAGAAAATGACAATGTTACATCTGCGATAAAGCAGACCATTACGCAAGGGGAGTGCCCTGATAAGAAGGACTCACACTGGGTTGATGATCAAAATCCCTCTGATGGCAATCAAAGGAATGAAAAATTTAATAGCAAAGGTAAGAAGAGAGCTGGGAATTGAGGAAGAGGACAACCATTCAAGAAGGCTACAAATTCGAGGATGTATTAAATGCACTTGACCTCAAAAAGAACCTAGTGTCCATCTCGACAATGGAAGACAAAGGCTACAAGGTAACCATCAGTGATGGCAAGGTACGTATATGGAAAAATAATGTTAAATATGCCTTTACTCTTGGGTTTAGTCTTGATTCCTTATATTAGGTCGATGGAAGTCTGTTAGGTGTCATGTCTTATAACACTTCTCTTTAGTCTGAACTTTGGCATTGGATGTTTGCCCCCCTTCATTATAAAGCTATACTCGGTGTAAGACAAATGGTGACAGGGATGCCTGAATTCCGAGTAGAGAAAGAAGGTGTATGTCCAGGATGTGCCGAAGGAAAGCTCAAAAGGGGACCATTCCCCTCGAGCCAAGGCAAGACCTCCAATATATTACAGTTGGTTCACTCAGGCATACCTAATGTTGAAGTTAAGAGGGAGACTACTACACCACATACTCCTAAGAAGAATGGTGTGGCGGGAAGGAAAAACTGCATGATTGTGGAAGCTGTCTGAGTCATGCTACATGATCAAAGACTTCCAAAGTTTCTATGGGTTGAAACTGCAAACACTGTCGTATATGTACAAAATCGGTGCCCTAATCAAGAATTGGGTTCCAAGACTCCTGAAGAAAAGTTCATTGCCGGTCAAAGGGAATTCGTAAATAGTCATGATGTCACCTTTGACGAAGATATGGCTCTCAGCAAGCTGAATAATCTTCCGACTTGGAGGAGCTCTCAACAAGCTGACACCAGGGAACCAAAAGAAAAGGATGATTAATTAATCCCTAATGCAGAAGAACCCATGGATCTGATAGATCCTCCTCCACATGAACCTTCGTCTTCTAAGAAGAGGCCTTCATGGCTTAGGGGGCTACTTGATGATGCTAAAGGACATGCTGCAGCTCGAGGAACCTTTCATGGAAGTAAGAAACCTAATAGGTATCGAGGATACCTAACCATCATGAGCACGATCATACAAAATAAGTCTTCATCATTCTCAGATTCCGTCAAGCATCAAGTATGGAAGGATGCTATGACAAAAGAATATGAATCTATCATGAAGAATGATGCCTCGGAAGCAGTTCCCAGACCCTAGGACAAGACAATTGTTACTTCCAAATGGCTTTATAAGATAAAGCATGAAGCAGAAGGAAGTACGGAAAAGTATAAGGATCATTTTGTTGCTCGTGGTTTCTTCCAGAAGGAAGGTATAGACTATGATGTGATATTTGCACCTGTTGCTAGATATACAACCATCTACTCGATCATAGCCCTTGCTGCTTCACAAGGATGGAACCTACATCAGATGGATGTCAAGACTACATTCTTACATGACACGATCAAAGAAGAGGTCTACATGGAGCAACCCAAAGGATTTGATTGAAAATACCATGTATGCAGGTTGAAGAAGTCTCTCTATGGGCTAAAGTAAGCACCCTGAGCATGGTATGAGAGGATCGATAGCCACTTTATGAAGCTGGGATTCACTAGGAGTGAAGCCGATCCTAACCTTTACTTTAAGGTTGAAGATGAAAAGCCTCTCATACTGGTGTTGTATGTGGATGACCTCTTTCTAACAGGTGCAAACCCTCTCGTTCACAAATGTAAGAGGGGGTTGGCTTCTGAATTTGAAATGAAGGACCAAGGACTTGAAGTGTGCCAGAAGCCAAGGGAAATTTTCTTATCTGAAGGAAAATATGTGGTAAAGATATTGGAAAGACTCGGTATGATGGACAGTAGGCCTGTGACTACCCTGAGGATCTTAACCTTTAGAAGTTATATGGTAGTGATGTCAGACCAGATTTGGGAAATGCTTCTCAGTTTCATAAACTCATTTGCATTGATGTTCTTGGTGAACCTCCATCCGAACATATGTTTTGCAGTTAGCATTGTGAGCTCATATTTGGTTGAGCCTCACTGTATTGATGCCAAGAATCTTCTGAGGTATCTTCGTGGCACAATGGGTTAAGATACACTGTTGAAGATGTAAGACTACTTGGATATACTAATGATGATTGGGAAGGCAGTGTGGTGGACCGTAAGAGCACTTATGGGTGTTGTTTCACCTTGGGATATACTTCGATATCTTGGATGAGCAGGAAGTAGAAGTCGGTGACTTTGAGCACCACTGAAGTAGAATATATTGCTGCTAGCATGACCTCGTGTGAGGCAGTCTAGTTGTGAAAGATCTTCAGTGAGCTATTTGGATTTACATTGGATGCCACTGTGATTCTCTGTAACAACTAGAGGTGGGATTCGATAATTGAGGAATCCCATATTCGTCGATTGCTCCAGCAGATAGACATCATTTGGGATATGGTAAGTTAATGAGAAAGGAGGCTCCATCGCATTAAGATGATGTACAGGTCGATACACCTTGTTAAAGCCCCAAGGAAAGATGTAATCTGTGATTTTCTCAAATGACTTGGAGTCATCAAGAAACCCTTGTACAAGGGTCCTGCATGTTCCATACATTGAGCTCTAGGAGATCTAAGGGCTTGTGGTTATTACTCGAGCAACATACGACCATAACGTGACTCACCCTCCACTAATGGTGTGCATTGGAACAAGATGATTCGCTCTCTTGTGGAACAAGATGATTTGCTCTCTTGTGGAACAGGATGATTCACTCTACTATGTAGCAAGATGATTAGTTCTCCTGTGAGGCCTGGATTGATGTGTTCTCCATGGCGGACTGGATTGATGTGTTCTCCATGGCGATTGTAGCAGGATTGATGTGTTCTCCTGTGAGGATAGGATTGATTAGTTAGCCTGTCGAGGCATCCTACACATGCAGTCTGGGACTCATGTGAAGTACCTCTCATCCGATCAATGAGCAGGGAAATGAAGTCAGGGACCCTAGTAGTACCGATGGACGCATCATTGTATCTACTGTATTCCCTATGCTAGGGTGACCTCCATTGATCTGGGATCAATAATACTAGTATGGGACCGGTGGTAGGAGTTGTACCATACTATGACGCTGACTTCGGGTCGGTTGAGACTAGTCTAGGACCATTGGTACATACTACGAGACTGACTTTGTGTCAGTGCAGTACTAGTTCGTGACCAGTGAGAGTGGTACATACTATGACGCTGACTTCGTGTCGATTGAGACTAATCTGGGACCAGTGGTACACTCTCTGAGACTGCGATATTGGTTTGGGACTAGTGCTAGGAGTTGTACCATACTATGACGCTGATTTCGGGTTGGTCGAGACTGGTCTAGGACCAGTGGTACATACTCAGAGACTGACTTCGTGTCAGTGCAATATTGGTCTGAGACCAGTGAGAGTGGTACATACTATGATGCTAACTTCGGGTGAGCTGAGACTCGTCTGGGACCAGTGGTGCGCACTCTGAGATTGAATTTGAGTTAATGGAGGATGATACTGGTCTAGGACCAATGGAGTTGTACTCACTATGATGCTGACTTTGGGTTGGTTGAGACTGGTCTAGGACCAGTGGTACATACTTTGAGACTGACTTTGAGTTAGTGTGATACATCCTTGATCACTTCTTCTTGTTCATAATTCGGACAAAAGCAGAGTCGAAAAGAACAATGCAAGAGCAGAGCAGAACAAAGCAAAACAGTACCGATCAATATAGGGCAGAACAAGACAAAGCAGAACAGGAAGAATGGAGCAGAGCAGGGCAAGGGTCAAGTTGTACAGGGCAGTGCATTTGATGGATGAATAGTAACAATCGATAGATAGATTGCAGATGAGGTTCTCCCTAGTTAAGAGGGAGTGTTAAAATTGGCAACCAAGGAAAAACTTCTTGTGGGTCATATTATTCATGGCTGATGATATTTTTATTATATTCCTCTCGTTAAGAGGTGTAGGATTGATATAAAGATCATCCGATTTTGATAAGTATTCATGGAGATATGAATTTATTTTGATTATGGAATTATTATCAAGCTGACCTACAACTCATGTAGGCTCAAAAGCCCAACAGTCACATCTATTCAAACACCAATGTTGTGTATAAATATAAGAGGAATTTTCCTCATTTTCACTCACTCATCTCATCACATCTCTCTCTCTCTCTCTACTACGCAAAAATGAGTCTCTTCTCTACTGCGCAGAAATGGGTCTCTCTCTCACACATGTGAAAACGGAAGTTGTTAAACCTGAAGCTGCAACTGTAGAAGTAAAGATTGACCTGCATGGCCTAGAAGATCTCCTCTTTGGAACTACGTTGTAGGTTCATCTGAACCTCCTTTGAAAGATGCAACTTTTGGTGGTCGAATGAAGTCAATCTGATGAACGGTTTGCAAGAAATCGATTGCCCTAGTTTGAAGACGGAAACTGCCGAAACTGAAGCTGCAACTGCAGAAGTAGAGATTGACTTGTGTGGCTTAGAAGATCTCCTCTTTAGAACTGTGTTTTAGTTTCATCTGAACGTCCTCTGACAGCCACAACTTTTGGTGCTGGAATGAAGTCAATCCAACAATCGGTTTATGAGATATCATCTGCCCTAGTTTGATAATGAAACTGCTAATGCTGATGCTGTTGATCTAGGGTTTGCTACTACTGATATGAATCAGATTTATTGTACTATTTCTCTTTGCTAACTTATTGAAGATAAAAGAAGATTTGATCAAAGGGTTTCTCCACACATTGTGGGTTTTCTCCCTAGTTAGTTGCCACATCTTGTGTCTCTTGTCTTGGCTTGTTTTCTGTCGATCGTTTAATGTTCTATCTGCACTTTACTTTATGTACATGTGATTGCTAATCTGTGGAATATAATAAGAAAAAGAGGTAAACTATTATAAGCATAGAACATACCATAACTTAACAAGCCCTCAATGTTTTTAGCTAAACCCACTTGGGATTCTTTCTCAGACATCATCAAGGAAAATTATTACCTTGTTGGGAGCCGTGAAGATAAATACATAAAGTGGACCAAACATTGGCAGGGAAGGGACCAAGATGTGCCATAGTTTATAAAAATTTTCCATACCCTGCACAAAAATTTGGGTATCGAGGATTCTCAGTGGAATTTTGTACTCAAGTACTACAATTGATTGTACAAGTACATCCAAGATGAGATGGATTTCTTGGGCATATCCTCGCTCGGCATGATATCTCGATATGCTGTCAATATTGACTAGGAGTTTAAACATAAAAAGTGTGACTTTGGATCTATGAATCTGAAAATAGGGAAATGCACCCCCAAACCACAGAGCAAAGGCCAAATACAAGGCACTGTGACCCAGGAAAACTGGTTAAAGCTGCAAGAAAAGAACAACATGTCAAAGATAATGAACGACACAGGAAAATGGTGTGAGTTCCATATAAGCTCCATTGGTAACACAAGTGAGTGTTTGGCCAACTAGTCACTGGTGGCCAAGTTGAAGGTTCCGAATCAAATGCATGTTTCTATTGTGAGCCCGACAAGGGGAATGACAAAGGGAAGAAGATTATTGATGCGGAGCCTAGTGCCAACGTGGCCACCACCAAGATCCATAAGAATCATCGTGAAGATGTACTGGAGGGGGGGGAATTCCTCTTTCACCTATATATCCTTAACCTGAACCTAGGAGCGAAATATACTCTAAACGTAGGTTTTTAGCTTCCCTTGGCTTGTAGAAAATTTATATGACTTTGGAAAGAAATTAGGGAAATTGATGTGAAGGCCAATATTTTTAGAATATAACAACAATGATTAAAAGAAAATGTAAAGCAATTTACTAATTTAAATGTTGTTATGGTGTTTCCTTCACCATGTAAATGTTGCATACTGGGATTTACCACGTAAATGTTGCCTACTAATATATATTTTGTGTACCATTCTTCTTATGAATGATTTTATATATAGAGTTTGAATAAAATAAGTCTTTTAATCTCAAGATCTTTGATATCATAAATTATCTATGTTGATTTTAGGTTTATTTATTTTAGTTTGGTGCACTTCCCTCTCATGTTAATATTTTTCTTGTTTTAGGTTGTGAAAAGTATTATTCGCATCAAAAAGACACAAACAACTAGATTAATTTTTATCTATTTCAATCAACGGTTAACAATGATTTATTTCAATCAACAATTAACAATGATTTATTAAATGTTTGGTCCAAATTTATAATATTCCAATGATGATTAGAGAAAATCCCAAATCATATAATATTTATACTTTTTCATTAAAATATCTAGTCAGTCTTATAATTAAAAAAAATGCAAATGTACATTTACCCTAACTTATAAGATATGTTACCAATGTCTATGTAGATTGAGTTATACACATGTGTAACTTTTTAAATGGGCAGCATTCATTACATTAATTTTGATTTTTATAAATTAATTTTTATGTTGATAATGTACTGATAAATTAGTGAGATTAACGTTAATTTTGTTAGTTATCTATGTGTGTCTAACTTAACTTTCCAAATACAATGATACTGCAATTAAATTATAAACAATTTCGGATAAATGTTTCACATGTATAGGTTTGGCAGAGTTCCAATATCAACTAAGAAGTAATTAAGTCTATTATCATTAGGAAAATACATTAAAGCTAGCTAGCTTTGATAGGTAGCTCATTGGTTGAAGTCCTGTATTAAGATTTTGGTCCTATTTATAAGTATTAACAATCAACACCGGCAGCGGAGAACGAACGAGGCGAATGAACAGTTGACTCTTCCTGTTTCTCTATATAAGTATTCGTATCACTTCGCATCTTTCATATTTCCCCGTGGAATTCTTCCACCCATCAGGGTTTTCGCTTTCCCATACTGAATGCTGTTCTCTTTTCTTGCCAATCTAATCCATTAGATATCATATCCTTTGTGTTAACAGAACTTCGATCAGATATCATATCGTTTCTCTGCTAACTCTTAGCCTTATGATGAGGAGCCTCCTGATTATGATCTCCTTCCTGCTTATAGCCCTCGACAATCCAGCGGACATTGATCCCATTGGCAACGTCCTTCTCGATGCCCTTCTCGACGATGGCTCCTGCTTGTACACCGCTGACTGTCATGTGGAGGACGCAGTGCCACCAAAGAGAGAATCCCCTCGTCCGTAAAGAGGGCCACCAATGAGAACATTCTGTCTTTCGGCCGTAGCCCAGGTTTTCAAAAGATCAAGACGCCTCACTCACCTGCGGATTTTGCCGGCAAAGCCGAGGGTAATTTTAATTTAATGGCGAATAGCGCAGTAACACCGTCCAAACCCAGTCCTACCGTAAATTCCTTGGTAACCGAACAATGGCTCTCCACATCTAGTAATAGCCCTGGGGTGACTGAGATGTGGATGATCAGGCCTGTATCTCGAAGAATAAACGTCCACATCTTCAAATCCCATCACAGCCATGGAGATGATCAATTGCAGCAATAGAGGAGCAATAAGCGCAAACTGGTTTCTTCTCCAAGCACATGGATAGGCCACCAAGGGGAAATTTATTGATGGCAGTCAACATAATACACGATCATAGAACGGTGGTAAGAGCAACTTCTGAGCTTTCGGTAATGTTTTTAATTATCTCAAAACGTTTTATTTCTACCGTGTAAAACATCGTTTAATGTTAGGGTTTTGGTAAACATTGATAAATACAAAGAAGGAAAGATTTATTTCTTCGTGTGAACATCGTTTGATGTTTAGGGTTTTGGCATGACATCATTGCAGAGAAGGAAAAAAATACATTTACATTCTTTTTTATTAACTAGTTAATAGGTTAACGGAAAAACAAATCCTAAGCCCGGAAAATAAAAATATAGTGATTTGGTGTCATCTCAATAATTTCTGATGTTGAAATTAATTAAATATCATTTAGCTATTTAATTAGCAATATTATTTATTTATTTATTTATTTATTAACACTTTCTATATTATCTTATACTGATATAGGTAATAGTTATATAAAAGTAATTCGGTTTAAGATTTCAAAAATATTATGGCATTTCTATTTTTAATATCTCATTTTAAGATTAATTTATTTAACAAATTTTTATAAATAATAATTTATTTCTTTAAAACTATTTTTTAAATATTTTTAAATTTTTTTAATGTTTAAATATTTCTACATTATTTTGCAGAAAAGGTGATTTTCAAATTTTTTTATTATACATTTCTCCCAGGAATAGAACAGGTTATCAATATAATCAAATACAATAGTATAGATTATCAATATAATCAAATTTGATATTAGAATATTTTGCAAAGAGCCACTTTTCCAATAGTTTTAGTTATCAATGCAATCAAATTCCAAGTCAATGTATTCCTCAATGGATTGAACTTCAATTTGTCACCATAAATGTGGTTGTGATTATTTTTTATTAACTTTCATTTAACAGTTGTGAGGCGAGGAGGTAACTCATCAAATGAATTGTGTTTTTGCATTAAAGCTGATCATAGATATATACATGGAGGGAGAGACTTTTGGACTACGTCTTCTAGTGTCTCTTCATATTCCAATTTTTCTTATTTTCTATTTACACTATTTTACATGGATTCACTTAATCCCAATGATTAGGCGTCAACATTCCTCCCTTAATCTGAAGAGATATTGATGATTCCAAGCATCATTCTCAATTGTTTGGACTTTTCTCTTCCAAGTGCTTTGGTGAAGATGTTTGCAATCTTCTCATTTTTGCAACAATGGCATAGATGGATTGTCTTGGCCTCGACATGATATCGAATTAGATGGTATTTTGTATTGATGTGCTTCATTCGGTCATCGAGCTTTGGGTTCTTGGGCAGCTTTATTGGAGAAGTGTTGTCAATCGTGAGAGGATTTGAATGCACTTGTTTCTCTTGAAAATATTCTAGAATTTTCCTAAGCCACACAATTTCTTGTGTTGCTTCAGCTACTATCACATATTCTGCCTCACTTGTGGAATATGCTAGAACTGATTGTTTGCATGACCTCCAGGAGATAGCTCATGATCCATGACTCATAGCATAATGTGAAGTAGATACCCCAACATATTTATCTCCATCGAAGTCTGAGTCAAAGTATCAAATCAAGCTAAAGTTTCCCACTTGTGTTTAGTTAATTCTAAAGCCTTAAGTTCCCTTCAAGCACTTTAGAACTCTTTTCACAATAGACCAATGCCCCTCACAAGGGTTTTTCATAAACTTGGAGAAGATTCCAGCAACAAATGAAATGTCTGATCTCATTGTAATTAGGTAGTTGAGACTTCCTACAAGCAGTCTATACTTTGTTGCATTCTACAATTATTTTCCTTAAGTGGATGTGAGCTTTAAGTTATGTTCCAATGGACAAGTCAAAGGATTGCACTCATCCATACCAAAAATTTTCAATAGATCTCCAATGTACTTCTTTTGTGAGAGGAATATAAAATTCATATGCTGAGTTACTTCAATACCAAGATAGTAGTGAACATAACCCAAGTCTGTCATTTCAAAACTTTTCCTCAATTACTTCCTTACAGATGCAATATAGCTCTCAATGTTCCCTGTCATTAAAATATCATCTACATACACCACAAGGTATACAACCATTTTGTCAACTTTCTTGACAAACAAAGTTGCAACATCAAGATCATAATGTTTGAAGTTGAGTTTCAGAAGATGCGCAGTTAACTTCTCATACTAGGCTCGCGGTGGTTGCTTGAGGCCATACAAGGATTTTACAAGCTTGCATACTTTATGTTCTTGACCCTTCACAACAAATCCTTCTTGTAGGGACATGAAAACATTATCTTTTAGATTTCCATTCAAGAAAGAAGTTTTTACATCCATTTCATGGTAGCCCATTTTTCTGTGTGGGAAAAGTCTCCTCATAGGTGACCCCTTTCTTCTATGAAAAACCTTTTTCCCACATGCATGGCTTTGTTCTTGTTAAGTGAGTCATCAATTTTATACTTATTCTAGCAAACCCACTTGCAATCTATTGGCTTCGTTCCCAGTGGAGGATCAACCAGCTTTTAAGTGTCATTATTTATCAAGGAATGATATTATTTTTGCATGGTTTATTTCCTTTCATCATGAGAAGGGACTTATTTGGAGGAAGTTGGCTCAAAATATATAGACAAACGTAGTTCACGGTCATAAGGAACACCCATATCAAAATGTGAATGATAATCATCTACGTTACCTCCATTATGTTTGGTTGAACTTCTTGCTCTTGTCTTTCCAACCTCATCAAGATTAATACTTTCAAGTGTCTTTGTGAGCCTTTTTGGAGGACCTTTTTGAGATAGCCCAGGCTGCTCAATTAGCTGAGTTGGGGCTGAGTCAACATTTAGTCTCCCAATTATGTTAATCTCATCACTTATAAGTGTCATCTAGATGAGTTGTTGGGGCTTCATGTGGGGGAGAAAGTGCTTAAGAAGATGATTCCATAGATGGATTGAATATAGGAATCCCCCCTTCAATATGTGAAATCTTTTTATCAAATTTTTGAAAAGACTTTGCATGTCCGAATCTATCCAAGAAATCAAGATTCGACTCAAAAACATTATCAGCCTTCGAAGATTGAAGAAATACCAGACCTCTAGATACTAAAAAATTGTTATTAACTTCATCGTAGAGACTGTATGCTTTGTAGGTATTTCAATACCTGAAGGAGATACATTTATAACTCCTTTCACAAAGTTTGTTTCTTTGCTCCTTAGGTATAAAGGCATAACAAGTGGAACCAAAGACCATAAGATGCTTTACAAAATGAATGTGGCCATACTACATTTCACAAATAATCTTGTTTATAATAACATTAGATGGACACCTATTCTTTATATACACAGCGCACATAACCGCAATAGACCAGAAAATCAATTTTACATTCTTGAAAAACATCATGGAATGTACCATATTTAAGATTGCCTTGTTCATTCCTTCAACTACTCCATTCCATTGTGGATTATAAGATACAATTGTTTGATGTTTTCTCCCATGATGGCAAAGATGAAATTTCCTATTCATTTGAAGTGTATTCGTTTCCATTATCAATTCGAATAGAGCAAATATGGTATTGTGCGTAATTTTCGATCCATGCATGAAAGTTATTGACTCTTTAAAAAGCATCATATTTGTTCTTCAATAAATAAACCCAACGCATTCTGTTGTAGTGATCAATAAATGTCATCATATATTTATTTCCATTTACAGAAGGAACAACGATCAGGCCACATAAGTCTAAAAGAATAAGTTCAAGTTTTCTATGTGCTCTGGAATGTGAATCATGAAAAGGCTTTTTGTTGTGCTTTCCTAAGATACAAGCACCACATTGCTTAACTTTCCTAGGAATTGTATGGAAACCAATGACACCACTTTTCTTCAACATACAAAGGTTTTCATAATTCACGTTTCCAAATCTATCGTGCCATAAAATACTTGATTAAAATGTACCTTCATCATAATGAGAACTGTATGAGAATTTTTTTGCATAAGAAGAGGTTCCTTGCAACTTCAAAAGTATTTCGTATTTTATCCTTCTCATGACAACTGAGAAATCTGATTCTTTTTTAACCTCAACCTTGCCATTAAACATATGAGTGGAGTGTCCAACACTAGTGGATGTAGTCCAAATACAACAAGTTTCTCTTTAGCTCCGGGAGATATATAACATCATCCAGAAGAAACTCTAGAAGACCATGCAGTTTGAGCTTGTTGGCGCTAACCCCTAATGGATGGTACGAGAAGTTCCGTGGAAATTTTCTCCTCAATCAAACAACCAATCACTTTTCCGAAAATCAAGTGAAGCATTAACCAACTCTTAATTTACTCCAATGTTGGCATGTGCCACAATGTAGTGAGTTTGGTGCTTTACCTTTACCTTTGTCATTGGTTTTACCTTTCTTTTCATTTCACTCTTGCTAAATTATATTTATTAATAATAAATAATGATCTATTGCATTGGTAATTTCACATCTATGTTATAATAGATTTTTTACCATGTTTAAAAAAAAAAATTAAAAACGGTGGGCCATTACCGAAAGATTTGCAGTAATGTTTGGCATTTCACACTACAAAATTGAGAACAAATTTCCAAGGTAAGAACCAGGATTGTCGAGCTGAATCTAGCAATACTTCGGTCATCTCACAATTAATATAAACAGGTCTTGCGATTGTTGTCAAACGATCGATAACGTTCTAAAATAATAAAAAGTTAAAGAAAGTCTTAAACACCCTCTTCCTTTATCACTTTCGCTCGACTCCGATTAGAAGAATTGGTGCATATAATTGTCCCACAGCTTCATATATTTGAATAACTGAATGCCTACTGCCCAGATCTTGCTTATGTGACCCTGCTTCAAGACAATCCAATTCGATCATATATTTCTTAAAATATGGCTCACAAGGTCAAAACCGTAACAACCCGGTTCAGTGAAAATAATAATACGTTAATATGAAACCCTCATTACAACCCACGCAACCCCAAGGCCAAAAACATCACAACACAGTTCAATGAAAATAATAATATGTTTAATATGAAATCCTGGTTACAGACCATGGAACACTAATTACACTAATTACCAGTTTTCACTTCGCTCGCAGTCAAAGGAAAATTGGATTCCCCGTTAATTTTCGCATTAGCTTCAATTCAACTTTTCACTCCGGGATAGCTGAAGCTTCGCAAACGTGAAATGTAGTACAATTATATGGCAATCATGCTTCAGTGGAGAAGACCGCGTTCCACATTGAGATAGTTCTTATAACCTCGACAGGTCAACCGGAAACCCTAACTCACATCGGCATCTAGCTTATAACCTAAAAGGCCTAGTTCATGACAACGATATACCCATTATACAACACTATTTTTTTAAATTATCATTCTACATGCAGGTCGGGAATTCTCTGTTAGTTCTAGGTTAGTTCGATACACTATACAATATGAAATGGCTTTTTAAAGTGAGGTGATAAGAGAATATAATTATGAAGAAAAATACATAAAAAAAATTTAATTAACAGATAAAGTTTGAGTTCAAACATGCTATAAATCTCATATTGAATTAAATCATTAACTACATTGTTATATAATAAAATCATTACTAATATGATTATTAATCAACTCCAAAACAAATTTACTCACACTACCAATCTTCTGAAAGCTGATTTTGAGCACTCACTACCTTAATAATTTTCTACCCTAATTTTACACAACTGAAGTAATTTACATAACAAAATTAAGCATTATTTCAACACTGCCCCTTAATGATTAATGAATATTCACTATCTTGTCTCATATTGTTGAGCTTTTGCAACTGCTTTGGTGAAGATATCTGCTAGCAAATCCTGAGTATTTATATGCTTCAATTCAATATCCTTCTTGTGCGCCAAATCTCGAGTGAAGTGATATTTCATGTCAAAATGATTTGTCCTACTGTGTTGAACTGAATTCTTTGCTAACTTGATGGCACTTACATTATCACAATAAATCACTGTAGCCTAAATTTGTTTTTCTCTAATTTCTTCCAAAAATTTTCTGACACAAAGAGGTTGTGTACATGCTAAGGTGATTGCAACATATTCTGCTTCTATGGATGAGAGTGCAGTGATGCTTTGTTTTTTTGAGCTCCATGTAATCAAACCATAACCAAAAGAGAAACAATTTTTTAGATGTGGACTTACGGTCATCAATACTACCTCCCCAATCTGAATCACTAAATCGAACAAGATTGAAATTTTAATAAGAGTAGTAATGAATACCAAAATTTAGAGTGCCTTTCACCTAACTTAAAATCCTCTTGTTTGCCTTCATATGTATCTCAAATGGATTTGTCATACACCTTCAAACAAGTGAAACTGAATACGTAATATCATGACTCTTGTGGGTTAGAAATATCAAGCTTCCCACAATACCTCTGTAAGTTTTCTCATCAACTAAATCAACACCATCATCTCTACATAACACATCTCTATGAGAAATTGGAGTAGGGGATGAATTTCAATTAAGCATATCAAATTTATTTAGCATATCCTGTGAATACTTTGTCTGACAAATGAAAACCTTATCCTTACTTATACACCTCCATTCCTAGAAAATATTTCATGATGCCTAGATATTTCATCTCAAATTCATTCATCATAGCAACTTTGAATTTATCATTCATCTTAGAACTACTACCCATATACAATAGATCATCAACATACAAACTTATGATTAGAATATTGATAGCTTCTTGTTTGTAGTAAAGGGTAGGATCAATCTTACTTATTTGGAAGCCATTTTCCTTAAAGTATCCATCAATCCTAGCATACCATGCTCCTAGTGCTTGCTTGAGACTATACAGAGCCTTCTTAAACTTGTAGACATTATTCTCCTTTCCTTCCACTTCAAAACATTGTGGCTTCTCCACATATGCTTCCTCTTCTAAGTACCCATTCAAGAAGGAAATTTTCATGTCCATATGATGTATGCTCCACTTTTTCTAAGTTGTTAATGAAATCAACATTCTAATGGTCTCTTGTCTTCCTACTGGTGCAAATATCTTTTCATAATTGATTCCATACTTCTGTGTGAATCCTTTAGCAACTAATCTTGTGTTGTGTGTTTCAACGTTGCCATCACTGTTAAATTTATTCTTATAAATGCATTTGGTGCCAATCCTTTTCTTATCATGTGGAACCTCTTTCAACTTCCAAGTGTCATTCCTTTGAATGGAATCCATCTCTTCTTGCATGGTTTTCATCCAAACCTCATTAGTACATGCATCTTTAAAACATGACGGTTCAAAATCAGCCTTGGCTAATAAAGCGAAATTGACTATCTCGCCTATTGGGCTTTCTTCATGTGCTTCATTTGCATGCCTCTAATAAATATCACTCAATATTCTTACCTTCCTTGTAGAACTTACAGAAGAAGTTGAACTTGAACTTGATATTGAAGAAATTGATGAAGGTTGCTTGGTGGAGTTAACCCACTAATTACAGAAACATTATTTGGCTACTCATGATTAATATCTACAATTATATCATCATTAAAAACACATTTTGTCTTCTCAACATGGCCTTTTTGATGAAAATAAACTCCCCATTCATAAAAATTTACATCTCTTGAGACAATAAGCTTGTTAGTTAGAGGATTATACAATTTATAAGCCTTGTTTGTCTCATTATACCATATAAAAATACATAACCCACTCTTTGCATCTAACTTTTTTCTATTCTACTTAGGTAAATGCACATAAGCCAAACAACCAAAAACGTTGAAATGATTAACATTAGGCCTTTTTCCATAACAAGATTCATAAGGAGTATTATTTTTTAGTGCAATGGTGTGGCTATGGTTCAGGATGTACACTATTGTAGCAACTACATCTTCCCAACAAGAATTTCTCAATCTCTTAGTTTGTAACATGCACCTTGCCATTTCAACCATAGTATGGTTCTTCATTTCATCTATGCCATTCTGTTGGGGTGTGTATGCCATTATATGCTGCCTCTTGATGCCATTCATATCGCAATAACTATGGAAATATTTTGCAAAGAATCCTCTTCCATGGCTAGTCCCCAAACATTTGATCTTGCACCCACTACTACATGTAGGGGGGTTTTAAGACAATATTTGAGTCAATTGTCTTAACTTAAGACAAAATGAAACCTGTGTATAGTCTTCAATATTGTCTCTAAGCAGGTGTCTCAAAATATAATGTCTCAAAAATTTGTCTCTATAAAGACAATATAGAACACATATTATTATTGTCTCTATAAAGACAATTTGATTTGTCTCTCTAGAGACAATTTCATTTGTGTCTCTTTAGAGACAATTACATTTTTGTCTTTTTAGAGACAATTCCATAATTCAAACTATTGTCTCTCTAGAGACAATATAAAAAATTATTTAAAAAAAATAAATGTCCATAATTCAAACTATTGTCTCTCTAGAGACAATATAAAAAATCGTTTAAAAATAAATAAATGTCCATAATTCAAACTATTGTCTCTCTAGAGA
>APFE030629443.1:17123-34722 GCA_000404065.3 Pinus taeda
TAAAAAATAATAAATATGCTCAAACTATTGTCTCGGATTTGCTCTTGCCAATCTATCTATGTATCCATCTCTATCTACCTATCCATCCATCCATCCGTTCAACTATATACATGTCTGGATATACATATGTAAGCCTGCAGATCTATGTTTTATAGTGTGTGCTCTTCTAAAATTTGGGATATGCATGAACATTTCAATTATAGGGTGTGCCTTGGGAAGTATGTATCCATTTTGACTTTTTCTCCATCCCATTTTCAAGGAGAAAAGATATATCAAATTGGTTAACATTAAATAACAAGGACTTGACAATTACTGTACAATGAATAAACCATGCTCATCCTAATTTAGGGACCAAATAAATTCCCTAGTCCATTAAATCAGAGAAACATACACCAGAGAAAATTCAGGAAAACAAAAATATTCGATAATAAAAAATATTACAAGCTACACAGGAAACATCCTCAAAACTGTCAGCACTCTAGCTGCACCTCTGCTTCAGTTAGGACTTTCTGAGCTTTCTTCCTATGATAAAATATTGGGCAGTCATGACAATAAGGATAGGGCATCAATGTAAGTATAAAAGAGATAGTAATTGTAAAAAAAAATTAAAAAAATCCTATTAATTAAAAAGAAATACAAGATCACACAAATGTTACAAAATACATCCATAATGTAAATTTAAATCATGTAATGAAAATGTAATACTTGAAATATAGTATTCAAAAACCTTGTGCAAAGAACATCTTGGTGCAGAGAGCCTTGGCACCGCTGACATTGTCTCCATAGTTTACCAAAGAGGATTTCTAATTCCCTCACTGACATTGATCAAATATTAGTGTCATATGATAGAAAATCTAGGTGAGAACAATAGACACAAGGCCTACTTTAAATTCTCCAAATAAAGATTAATGGTATTAGAATACCAGCTTACCATTTGCAACTGTTTTCTGATACAATTCTACTTCGCTTCCTTTGCAATGGGAACGAAGTGTATGATCTTCTTTGCTGCAATGACAACATGAAATTAGGTAACATCATGAATTTCAATATGAAGAAACCTAACTAGACATTCTTATTATAAGAAAGCTAGACAGTTTCTTACAAGGAGAGCATGCATGGAATCATGCAACCTCAGATTATTCCACATGAAAAAGATGAACCCTGGTAGCTTTCTAAAGCGCCAAACTGAAATAATAGTTACTCTCAATTGTGCACTACTATAAGCAAGGAAACCACATGCATGACACCCTCTAATTGTATTAACTAAATACCTGATAGGTGTTTTACAGCCAATACAACTGAGTTGTTTCTTGGAAAATTTCATAATTCCACTATTTGAAGGAGTTGATATGGAAACTGCTTGTGTGTGACTACCATGAAGAAGCTCCTTGCTTGCATTCTTCAAAATGGACTCAAATATTCTCAACATCGGCTATAGAGCAAAAACAGGCACTAATCAAAAACACTTAGCTAGAAAGAATTACTATCTATCAAGATACATTTGAAACACTAGTGAAATTTTCAAAAAGAGCATAAACTGCAAATAATGATGCTTTGGTCTTTCACCTTGCTCAGTTGATTCTCCAGATAATATTGTGGATCAATAGGGATGTTATTCTCCAGTACGTAAATTGGATCCTCAGATTACTCATATGCCTGAGCCCAAGTAAACACATTAGTCATTATATCCATAATCCCTCTGTAAATTATGCCTCCAAATAAAACATAACAAAATAATTACAATAACCATTTTTTAGTGCAATATCGAGACTTATGCTGAGCACAGAAGGGGTTAATTATTACCTTGGCACCTTTTGTAGCCTTTATGATGACATATGGAACATGATCACCCACAGTTGGAGCAGTTGCAACATCCCTCTGTAAACGAGGAGCAGCTTGGCTTTAAAACACGACATCAATTTAAAAAATCCAACAATGGACTCGTTGTCAATAAAAAGAAAAATATTACAAGAGTCTTCAGATGCACTGCAATACTAAAAATAAAGAGATAGGATTGAAATGGAACCAGAAGGCATTGCACCATTCATTATACTTGTTATGAGAGGTTATTTCCAGTATTTACCTTCTGCATGCACTCAACTAGTTCCACGTGTGCTGCCTTGACTGCATAGTCATCTCTAGTCTTTGTCAGACCCTGACTCAACAAAGAGATTGTTAGCATAGCAAACAACAATTCCCTTAAGAATATGTTGATAGCCTTGATAAAGGATATGAATTGCAAACATTTGTTTCTGCTGCAGCTAAACAGTAATCAATTTTCCTCAGCACGAGATAAAAATGCAGATATATTATATATTGTCATGTTTTAATTCTCGTCAATTGTATAAGAGCCTCCCTCGACACTTATTCCTCCCATTGCTAGTAGTAAATATTGACTGAATCCCTTCCAAGTATAGAATATAGGGAGACATTTTGATGACGTAGGTGATTGTTGTACAAGGGATCTGTTAGATATCACTGAACTAGTGAAACATTGCGTGAAAATATCACCAACCCCCGCCCCTGGAGTTTACGTATTCGAGAGATTTCTGGTGGTTCCCATTGCTGCTTGTCGATAACCCTCCTTTTGTCCTTACCGTCTTTCCTTCCAAAAGGGTACTGGGATGTATCCCATTTAAAAGCCTTTCATTCTTGAGGTTTTCTTCCTTCTTGCATAGTTTCACGTGTGCCTCTTTTGCATTACTCATCGACATAGAATCTGCGCTAGCCCCTTGATATCTGCACAGAGGAATCACGGGCGTAACATAAATTTTTGGCTACAGAATTAGTTTGCAGGTTGAACAGGACAAAATATATGCAATAGAGCTTCATTTTAGAACATATAGGCCACCTTCAATTAGACTCCAAAAGTAAATTTGGTGCACATATTCATCAGTTGTTTAATTCAGATAGTTGATGCAATTTGTCCAGCAAATTTAACTTCGGCTAATAATTCTAATGTGTATTTGAACACTGTATCATTTGTTGTTTTGTCCTTCGGAAAGAAAACATACATCATCAGAAAGAATGCCATTGCTTTCCTCTTATTATATTTTGATTTGATACATCTTGATTCAGGTTTTGGGATCGTGTCTACTTTGTATTGGCATGAAATGTTTCATCCTTAAATCACAGTAGCAACCTAGAATGAACAATAAATATTGAAGTAGGTAACTGACATTTTGGACTGATGTCACACCTTCAGACACAAGGCGGTGTTTAAGATAATTGTCGCTATTGGGTCCATTTTGAACATTAATGGACGGTAAGGTCAGAAAAAACACGTTTCTCCCCTCTCTGTGTCTTTTTAATGTTAGATAAAAATAGTCTTTTTTACTAACCTATTTAGGTCAAATGTGGTTTCTTTCTTTTGCAGTTAAAGCATAGAACATATAATGGTCAAGGAGAAATTTATTGTCTGAATCCCTAATCTAATCCTGTCAAGCCACGAGCCAGGCATTGCTCATGTAAATTAAAATTCTCAGAAATAAACTCCATGAACAAAGAGAACATGTTTTTCAAGGTTTTGGTGTAACAACAAACCTCTTCATTGATTTCTCAATAGATTTACAACAATCTATTTCTAAATTCTAATTCCATTCCTGTGGTGATATTATGGAAGAAGTATCCAAAACTACTTCTGAGAGTTTTGTTTCTTCTATCTACAGGCCGTCCTCTACTTATATGGACACATTTATTAACTTTTCTATTGTCGTAAAGCCAGTAACCTCGCTTTGGAATTCCTATTACCATTATGAAAGAGACCATGAAATGTGCTCCAATTTTTTCCTCTGACCCAAGGATTGAAGGCTCGAAAAGCAACCTTATCCACTTCATTGTTTTTAAAGTGTTTCCAAGTATTATAAAGCATGTCAATTCACCCAGTTCAATTTTCAACCACTTGCAAAAACTACAAAGTCATCACAACAGTTTGAACGACCATTGTTGGTTTTCTAGCTCTAGTGGAATGAAAGCCTTGAATTGTCACTGGATTCCTACCCTCCAGGTTCTTCACATGATAAATATAATATTTATTAATTTAAGATTCAATTAACCTAACACGACTTTTGAAGGAACATAAGGGAATATTAGTATGTGGAGCTTTTATAAGTTTTGTGTAAGAATGGTTTCAAAAGCTAGTTTATGTCGAACCCTGATAATGTTCTATGTTTTCTGATGGAAGTTATTATTCTATACTCTGGTCTAGATTTCTAAATTCCACAAACGATGGGTAGAAAAACATGAAATGGCAACTTATTCATGAGTAGTACATCCTCTTGATCAATCTCACTTGGTTGTTAGTCCCAGATTTATGCTTCACTTTTAGTTCCTTTATCTTTGTAAACCTTATAGTGATTCACTGCAGATCTTAATCTACCAGAACAAATTTGACAAACATTCAGAAACATAGGAAGCCTAACGTTTTTACTCCATGGTAAATTGATGCTCATCTAGAGAATCTGCTGCTTTTCCTGTACAAATATCCAAGAGTAAGGTGACTAAATATGCTACTATTTTCAAATATATAATAGAATTACAATACCTTAACTAGTAATAAAACTATTATACCCTCTGAGAGATGCAACGTATTCCTGCCTTGTCATATGTTTCATTTCCTCTAGATTTTTTCATAATTGCTAATCTGTCAAAAGAACGTAAGCCTTTTATTTCACGCTCATATCCTAAAAAATATATTACAAGGAACAAAGAATGTATGCATTGAGTTTTAAGTGAGGGACTAAGATGTTAAGAGGTTCTTTAGATTTATATAATTTCCATGTATAAAATGAAATGAAGAAAATATATTGATTTACATTGGAAAATTTGTGGTAGTTGTTGGACCCCAGTATTTCAGAGCCGCAAGATCATACACCCTAGCTACCTTCTCTTCATTGTCATATCCACCTGTAATATTTAAAATCATGTTCCCATCAGATAGTTGGTTACATTTTTTTTTGCACTTTCATACAACAAACTAACTTCTCTTGCACGTCAAACAAGCACATATTCAGTCCACACTTGTCCACTCGCTTGGGTTATCATATAAGACATGAATACTTTCATCTAGAGAATAGTAATGGCATTGTTCTCGGCTGGTCTAACCAAAATGATCTAAACTGGAAGTAACCCAGATAAAATGATTGAATTTATAAGGTACAATGCCAAATTCTAACACAAGTGAAAATATGTATTTAGTCAGAATATAAAACAAGTTATCATTTAAAAGCACTAAATCTCGTAGATATTGATGAGCATACAAGTATATATTCTGTATAAGGAAATTAATTAAACTGAGCTTTTAATAAACCATGAAAGAGAACTTCTCTTACCTAAATAGACTGAAGAATGTTCAAACCGATCAACATTGTCCATGCACGTGACACAGCCACACAAAAACTTATTACTTAGTTTTGTATGATTTTGTATTCTTGGACATCATAAAATGCAAACTATGGCGAACTAAAATGCAACATAACACAAATAGCCATGAAACCAAAATGTGAGAAGATATTTTTAACATATTAAAAAGCTCACCTTGTCTATCCTTATGAGTCTCTCCCTCTCTCCTGCAACTATTGTCCCACAGATGAGCCTCGTACCTTCCAGTCCATCTATGTCTCCAGCATTACATATTTATTGACATTTACAACCGTTCTAATTGGAACTGCAATTGTCTTTAGCAGATAACTTGGTAGGGCTTAAAGACCACTAGAGTAAAGAGATTCTTTCCAAATTTTGGAAATCATCCTTGATAGATGAGAGTAAAATAAATCTTCACTAGAAAGGAAACCTAAAAATTCCAAGGAGATAATAAATAAGATTTAATGAGATAGGAGAAAAACATTTCATTAAATCACTTAACTCAAGAAATATACTAAGTATGGCTAGAATAAAGTGTCACGAGAGAGACAGACAACTTTTAAGAAAAAGGAAGAAACACCTTTTTCTGAAAAAAAGAAAGATAAGCTAGGCAAGTGGGTTGGTAGATGAAACAAATGCGGGATGCCACTAAGGAAAAATCTTCTAAGGAAGAAAATTTATAGAAATACTTTAGTTTATAATCAAGGGGAGAGGTTGTTGTTCTTTATATATTTCAAGGGGCACGCATATATTAGCTTAGGAGGAACTAGAGGATTCTATTTATGGCTGGGAGGAACTTGTATTTCCCATGTGTATTTCTAGTTGTTACATGGTTAGAATTTCTAATTAGTGTTTTATTTACAGGTTTTATATATGAATATTCTGTTGAATTAAGTGAATGTATGAAATGGAATCAATACGATGAGAAGAAACAAAATAATCAGAGGGTGATGACTTATGTTGATTGTTAATTCCAATGTATTTGTAATAAGCAATGATAAGTGTGATAAATTTTTTCAATTATAATACTTTTGTCTGTACTATAGACAATGATATTTGTGAGGAATTGTAGCATTATTCATCATATTTAAATCAAAAACCAATATGTTTTTTCATAATATGTTAGTGCTAAAAGGAGTAGCTAGATATAAATTCCTTGGCATATTATCTAACTATATGTGTTATTTTTGGTTTGTAAACCTTACGTAACTCTTTGACTAGGGATAGTTAGAGCTAATACAATTATCGAAAGAAGAGGGTTATAAGGAGAGTAAATGGGTGTATCCATTAAGGATAGTGTGGTTATTATGTGAGATAGAAGGCGTGGAATATTTAATTAGTTAAATTATTGTTCATATGGAGAAGCATTTTTACATCACCAAGGAGTGTGTAGAGGGGGCTTATAGTGTAAGTACTAGCCAATTGATTTCCTTACATTACTATGTTTTGTACACTAACTAGTGTCTAATGAACTCGGTTACATCTTTAGAAGCCAGGATAAACATTTACAGTAATATTTTCATAAACTTATTTAACACTAGCATTGGATAGGAGCAATGAATGAGGAACATTATGCATGTATATAATAAAAGAAAAGAAAATAGTTCGGATTTTCCTGAATACTTGGTGCCATATCGAAGGAGATTAGAGTTTGACTCATAGAACTATTATATAAAGCACCGAGAATCAAAATTACAACTAGAGTTGAAATTATGTCTATCAAGTAGAAAGAATTTATCTAAGACCACTCTTTCACATTTCCGCAAAATATAATGGATATATTATGAACTTGGAAGTCATGGGGGTTATATCAATCCTTCCTTTTTCATTCTAAGACATTTACGCAACAATATCAATGTACTTAGGGAGAGACAATAGTTAACAATAAACAAATTCTGTTGGTTGGGATTGAAAGACCGATTTGAAACTCAAAATTATATAAGAAAGGCATTTTTCCCTTAGCGAGTTTTAGAAATACATAGACACTTTTACATTAACAGTAAATGGAAAAACAAATTTCATCATTCAGAGGAATTCATGGTAATATAGAAAAGACAAATCAAATTCATTATCTAATAATCATATACATTACTAGAAATTCAAATTTACATATGAAATTTGATAGAGGAAGAACTCATAATTCAAATCATGTAAAAGAATACACACTAGCTATAATTGTCCCATACAACTAAATATCTCTACAAAAAAAACAATGAAGGAATTAATCCCTTTTGATAAATATATTTGTTAAGAACACAATTAAGTACAAAGACTCATCGTCTTTTCGGAGCTAGCTGAATATATTGTTTTAGAAAATAAATTAACGGCTTAAAACCATTGTAAAGTTAAATCCTGTTCAAATTCCCTGGTAAGGGGAAACATTTCACATAGGGCCTTAACCACTTAAATAAATACCAAATAACAAAGGGAAAATATGATGCTCATGACTCAATCCGATATGAACGGGGTAACCAAAGTATGAAGAATGTCATGAAAACTAACCTGTTGAATTGCAAGCATGAGTCAAAATTTTAGGAGATCCTTAGGCGTGGAAGGCGTAAATGGAATTGAGCTTCTACACATACCTGTAGGAAAGGACATGAGAAAATAAATATGCCTAAAATGAAATGAAATCCATAACTTCGTCGAACAAAGGACAATAGAGTAACAGAGGGTATTATACCTATTAGTTAAATCCATCATTGTCTCTCATGCTCTGTACCAAAAACAATAGAAAATTGTCAATAAGGAATTTTTACTGGTGTAACTCAAAAATAAAAGAGTATTCTTACTTCCATAACCAAAAATTTAACATTGAATCCCACTTGAAGAGAGATGGACTAGGCACACTAAAGTTAGGGATCATTTAACTAAATATAGATAATGAAAATTCAATTTGATGTATAAACAAATACCCAATACTCTAGTAAAAATTCATTATACCGGCATGAAAGAGGATGCCACCCTAATGTAGCATGAATTTTATCATCAACCCTTTTGAAATAACCATCATAGTACATCAAAACCTAAATCAAAGTCTGACACAATGAGTAGTTATACCTAGAAATCACAAAGGAGTGAAAGCTAGTCTGAAATCCCATAGATGAGCTGAACAGTTGGCAAAGTCAAGAAACCTAGAGTAGACGAGAACTGGAACCCATAAAATGAAATGTGTAAGACATAGTGATGCATATATATACAGAAAGGAGTATGTAAGGATATACAAATCATAGGATAAGTAAATAAAATAAGGAACTGGTCTTCTAGAAAAATAAAAAGTAGTGGAATCCTACTAAAAACATGTATAACGCTCTGGATACCCTCTTTTGAGAGAAAATATGCTCAATAAATAGGAAGGATATCTCGTATATAAGAAAAACAGAAGCATAACTTAACACAAGCGCATTCTTGGCAACAAGACTGCAATTTCATAACCAAAACCCAAATTCTGAAAATGAGGATTCAAGCACTATACCTACGTTCCCTATTCAGCAGGGGAAGGAGATGTGCCACCTCGATCTCTCAGACGAGCTCTTCTGAGGTGTGAAGGAGGCCTGCAGCGATGGAAAGGGGCTTCTTGACAGGAGCCGCTGCTGCCCTATTTTGGCCGCCTGGTTGTATGCTGCCCATGCCCGAACTGCACTCCAAGTGGCATCCCCGCCTGTCTCGTCGTAGCAGAGAATTAAACTAAATAAGAGTACTTTGTATTATTTATATTCAACCCGTCATAGCAAAAATCAGCTCAAACATTAAATGAAAACCCTGTTCGTGAGTTTTGATCTAAGACAGAGAAAGGTCTTGGTCTGAATAAACAATTGTAATGTATTTATATATAAAACCATTGATGAAATGTTATACATATGAACTATAAGTAAAACCCTCTTGACCATACCGTAAAATGGTATTGCATTGTTGAATTAATTCAAACTATTTCCCCATTATTTACGAGTGTCGTAGCATCTCTGTCAGCGAAAAAAAGAACGCAAAGATTTTCATCAAATAAATAAACCAACCCTCCACTAAATAAGGTAGGCCACTTGAATAACATTCACCATATCAAACCAGAAGAAAGACCAACCTAAAAAGGGAATTAACATCTGTTGTGAGAGAATGACCTTGTTCTGAAGCCCCCCTTCTGAACATCTGCATATGGTAGCCAGAATATAATTGTAGAAATTAGAATGCCAAGGTTCAAACCCTGGAATCGTGAGTAAACGAGTAGTTAACGAAGAAGTATTTCTATGGAAAAGAGCTTACCTGAGGCAGGGTATCCGAGAGATGGAAGACAGAGCATGCTTGTAAGAGCATAGCATTATCGTCAGGAGTTCCTCGGGGTATGAATTTGCATAAATACACTCTCATATATGTGTCTATTACCCCTTCATCATCATAGGGTTCCAAACACATCTTGTTGGAGTGAATATGTTGGTTATTAGTGATTTTTCCTGTGCAAGAGCTGAGCAAGTGAATCGAGAAAAACATATGTGAAATAACGAATGAATTAATGTACTAGTAGATATATTTACAATGACCCTTGATATACTTGACAATGGGTGGAGATAGCTCCTTCAGACAAGCCATTCCATTCTGTCTTCACCTTCCAGGTTACCCATTGTAGCAGAGCCAAGCTGCAAGTAGTTGTGTGACCAAATGACCTAGTACTTAGCCAACCTACACATTAATCCACTGGATCAAACCCTAGGTTGGGTGCACCATAGATTTCATTTGCTTCGACGATGTCGGCTAGGCCAGGTGTGGTATAGAGCTTTCGACAGTCTCCACATTTATTAAAGGACTCCCTTGGTGTCAGCGAGGAGCCTCAGGATGCTCTCTGTAGTAATGGAGACTCATGCCACCTTATGCATGCCAACAAGGATCAGTAAATGTGGTAGGGATGACTATGTAAATGGGTCTCCCATTTTTTTTCCACCAACTAACCATAGTAACGTGGTAAAGTGCATAAATGAGATGGTAACAATAATTTTTTTTTGTATGGTTATTATAGTTAAGTGTAAAAGCATGTTAGATAAGGCGGTGTGTAATTATTTTATTTCTAATATGGAATTGATTTTAACATGAAAAATAGACAGAGAGAAAGATTGAGAGAATTCTTATGGCATTATTAGTTGTTTTTGAATCTAATGTGTGGGTGATATTTGTAATTCTTTGAATATTTAATAGGGATTTGATAACTAATATTTTAGAAAACATTAATATTTTAGACAACCAGTATTTCAAGGTCCATGCCCTTCAATAAGAATAGAATTCCAGAAGCACTTATGCATGAAAACCATTTGGGAACTGATTTGGGTGGGCTACAGAGAGAGGACACTCATAGGGATGCTACAATATATCCACAATGAATGAAATCATATCAGCATTAAAGCTAATATAAGTTCTGACAATATCCAAAGCCATCAGCATCCTAAATAGGTCAATGTGGCTCAAGACCTAGTTCCAAGAAATGTTGTAGCATCGATGGTGGTTAGTGAAGATATATATCAAACTTCATGCCAAGAAAATGATAAAGTGGGTACAAATAAATTTGTCGCGAATGTTGTTGTATTGGAACCGAGTCTGAATAGGAGGTATGTTGGTTGAATAATTGAAGATGATAAGAATGTACATGTTGAACACGAAAATAGTCAACATCGTTCATCCACAACTACAGCTGATATTGGAAAAATGAACATATCAGGAACTAATTCATCTCATAC
Organism: Pinus taeda; assembly: GCA_000404065.3. Classification (NCBI taxonomy): domain Eukaryota; kingdom Viridiplantae; phylum Streptophyta; class Pinopsida; order Pinales; family Pinaceae; genus Pinus; species Pinus taeda. Next base: position 28,202 of record APFE030629443.1, read on the forward strand.
ATATGAGAAACATGACTTTAATGAATGTGTCTGTGAGAAATATTCAATGTCTGAGAGGTCACCAGAAAGTACAAGTTTGGACAATATAAAGGAAACATCTTCATCAAATTATATGGATTTTCATATGAGGAGAAGAGCCAATTCTAAGTATGAAGACAATTTTTTAGGGGTCACTAATGTTAAGATAAAGACTGAAGAAGGATTACCAGCTAGTACCGACAATCACAAATATTCAGGATGTAAAAGGAAAAAAAAATCCTCTTTTCTACTGGAAAAGGAGGTTGAGAGTCAAGTGGGTGGCATATCTAGTTCCTAAAAAATATCTATGCTTCCATAATCAAAAGTTACCAGCTTATCTGGTATTGTGAGTAGTAAATACCCAATATTTTATCTTCCTTTGGAAAAGGAGAAGAATTCAAACTTATCGGCAACAACAAAAAGAGCACATGAAGATATCATTTTGGAAGAGGACAAATTGATCAAAGTATGCTAGAAGCACTTGGGCTATAGAGGCAGGACACTCATAGGGATGCTACAATATATCCACAATGAAGGAAATCATATTGGCATTAAGGATAATATAAGTTCTGACAATATCCAAAGCCATTAGCATCCTAAAGAGGTCAATGTGGCTTAGCACCTAGTTCCAACAAAAGCTGTAGCATCGATGGTGGTTAGTGAAGATACATATCAAACTTCATGCCAAGCAAACAATAAAGTGGGTACAGATAAATTTATCGAGAATGTTGTTGTATTGGAACCGAGTCTGAATAGGAGGTATGTTGGTTGAATAATTGAAGATGAGAAGAATGTACATGTTGAATAGGAAAATAGTCCCATTGTTCATCCACAACTGTAGCTGATATTGGAAAAATGAACATATCAGGAACTAATTCATCTCATACACATGAGAAACATGACTTTAATGAATGTGCCTGTGAGAAACATTCAGTGTCTGAGAGGTCACCAGAAAGTACAAGTTTGGACAGTATAAAGGAAACATCTTCATCAAATTATATTGATTTGCATACGAGGAGAAGAGCCAATTCTAAGTATTAAGATAAAGTTTTACGTGTCACTAATGTTAAGACAAAGACTGAAGAAATATTACCAGCTAGTACTGACGATCACAAATATTCAGGATGTAAAAGGAAAAAAAAATCCTCTTATGTAATGGAAAGTGAGGTTGAGAGTCAAGTGGGTGGCATATCTAGTTCCCAAAAAATGTCTGTGCTTCCACAATCAAAAGTTACCAGCTTATCTGGTATTGTGAGTAGTAAATACCCAAGAGTTGCTCTTCCTTTGGAAAAGGAGAAGAATTCAAACTTATCGGCAACAACAAAAAGAACACATGAAGATATCATTTCGGAAGAGGCCAAATTGATCAAAGTATGCTAGAAGCTCTTATGCATGAAAACCATTTGGGAATAGATTTGGGTGGGTTACAAAAGTAGGAAACTCATAAGGATGCTACAATATATCCACAATGAAGGAAATCATATTGGCATTAAGGCTGATATAAGTTCTGACAATATCCAAAGCCATCAGCATCCTAAAGAGGTCAATGTGGCTTAGGACCTAGTTCCAAGAAATGTTGTAGCATCGATGGTGGTTAGTGAAGATACATATCAAACTTCATGCCAAGCAAATGATAAAGTGGGTACAGATAAATTTGTCAAGAATTTTTTTGTATTGGAACTGAGTCTGAATAGGAGGTATGTTGGTTGAATAATTGAAGATGAGAAGAATGTACATGTTGAACCGGAAAATAGTCAACATCGTTCATCCACAATTGCAGCTGATATTGGCAAAATGAACATATCAGGAAATAATTCATCTCGTATAGATGAGAAACATGACTTTAATGAATGTGCCTGTGAGAAACATTTGACATTTGAGAGGTCACCAGGAAGTACAAGTTTGGACAATATAAAGGAAACATATTCATCAAATTATATGGATTTGCATATGAGGAGAAGAGGCAATTCTAAGTATGAAGATAAATTTTCAGGGGTCACTAATGTTAAGATAAAGACTCAAGAAGGATTACCAGCTAGTACTGACGATCACAAATATTCAAGATGTAAAAGGAAAAAAAATCCTCTTTTGTACTGGAAAAGGAGTTTGAGAGTAAAGTGGGTGGCATATGTAGTTCCCAAAAAGTGTCTATGCTTCCACAATCAAAAGTTACCAACTTATATGGTATTGTGAGTAGTAAATACCCAAGAGTTGCTCTTCCTTTGGAAAAGGAGAAGAATTCAAACTTATCGGCAACAACAAAAAGAGCACATGAAGATATCATTTTGGAAGAGGCCAAATTGATCAAATTAAGTACAAAGGTTTATCGTTAAACTCTTTCAAACTTTTTAATAGATATTTAATATATTCATTCTATAGGAGACTACTCTATCTCAACATTGTTAGTTATGCTGTGAAATATTGTTTTAATGCCAAATTTGCTTGACATGTAGGCTAGATTGAGAAAAAACACAAAATCTGTTAATTCAAAACCTTTTATGGAGCCTCCATGAAGGAAATCTCATTGGGATTTTGTCCTTGAGCAAATGTCTTTGATGGCTAATGATTTCATGTAGGTTCATGCAATGGCAATGCTTTTCTGCTTTCCGTACTGATTTTTTGACTTTGTTTATAGCTAAATGTAAATACCTTCACAGTATTGTGTAAATAACAACATTATTTATGTTTTTGATATACTACTTCATGTCTTCCTTTGTTCTATGCAGGAAAGGCTTTGGAAGACATCTGCAACTACTCAAATAAGTCATTGGGTAGCTCAAGAGACATGTCATGGAGACATTTTTGGGACAAAGGACCTGTACCAGAAGAAAAGGAAAAATGCTCATGCAATTGCAGCTATTGTCTTGAAGTTTTGTCATGAAGTGGAGACATTCTCATGCAAGCATGATGTTGCTCCTTTGTAGTAGGGTATTAGTCTAGTGGTGTATCAAAAGGATCCAAATGGTGATAACATTTTTCTCGATTGCATTATTCACTCAACTTTAGTGCAGGATCACATATTTGACTAACTTTTTATCATGCAGGGAAACAATTGTAGAATTGAGACTTCTGTGATTAGTCATAGTTGTAAAAGAGCTTCAGCGTAAATCACATAAGAAGAATTTTGGTCGACGCGTTTCGAACCAACCAATGTGGTTCATCATCAGGACGAGTTGAAGGTACAGATCTAGATCAGCGTGTTAAATAGACTAAGCAGAGACTCCAACGGCTAAAAAATCTAACGGCTACTTTTTCACTCAAGAGCCCCAGTCAAACTTCATCTAACCGATTTAATATTAAAATAACGATATATTCACGGAGATGGGTTAACCCTGTGAATAATGAAACAGAATAAATGTTAATCTGCTAAAAATAATTCATTTATTTAATATAAATTATTGCTCTACTGTATATAAAAATGTATGAATATATATAAAAATTGAAAATCTATATATGTCAATATCTATTTAAATGATTCATTTATTAAATATATCGAATGTCTATTTATATTCCAATAATTTATTATTATATCTAATTTTATTTTAAAAACCTTAATTTTATTATTGTCATAATTATGTTTAGTATTATTTATAATTAATATGTAGTTAATTTTATAGAAAAAGGTTAAATTAGGTCCATTACAAATTGATTTATTAATTTGTTAGAATATTAATTATTAATATTTAATATAAAATATTGCTCTATTATATATAAAATGTATAGAAATATATATAAAAATTGTAATCTATATATGACAATTTTAATTAATGAATTCATTCATTAGATATATCAAATATATATTTTATATCCAAGAAATTTATTATTTACTATTTGTTATAAAACCCCAATATTATATTATTAAATTATATGTGTAAAAATTAATAATATTAAAAATGTAATTAATTAATTGATTTATTAATGTATATATGTCCTAAATAAAAGGTTGGTTATACATAATAATTTTATAGATAAAGAAATAATAATATTCAAAATAAATAATTAATTAATTTATTAATATATTTAAATTAATATCTATGGGTCCTAACAATACTAGGTTGCGTAAATTATGTATGAGACTATTAATACTAATAGTATTAAATGCTTATAAATTAAACTTATAAAGCTTGGGGTAGATCTTTCCTATTAATATAAGAAGTAATTCATTAATAAATAATAAAACCTATAAAAGAATGATAATTGAATTGACCTTATATTTAGTATTGATCTTAGATTTAATATTGATATTAATAATATGAATAATTTACGCTTGCTTGTAAAGAATTCTACATAAAAAGAGAAGATGCCTACGAAGAGGATAATCATAAAGAGAGACCGGGGGACTCGATGAACAAGGGAAATTACCCAATGCCGCCAACGATAAGCGATACCAGACTCACAAAAACTATGCCCACCCAAAGAAAGCATCAAAGACGAGCAGAGGGGGGGGGGAAGAGACCCTAGGATGACAACGCAGGGATCCAATTTCTACTAACCTTCCACCCATCATCTCTGTTGAGATTGATGGGTCTTCGCTCAATTTCAATAGCTTCCCTTAACTTGCGATGATGAAACCGATCAACCCTGGCAATGACTTTGGCCTCCTCAATGCAGACATGATGTTTAGTTTTGTCCACATGCTCTGCTAGAGCCGAGGACTTTATTCTACCATGCCTCAGGTCCGCTGCATGCTCACTAATTCTCTGCTGGATGGAGCGCCCTGTTTCACCTATATAAGGGGTCCCACATGAGCAAGGAATCAAATAGACACGTTTCATGTCTTTGGAGTCGACCGGATCCTTTACAGACCTCAGGGAGTTACGAATGGTTCTGAGTGGCCTGAAGGTTGAGGAGATATCAAACCTTCTAAGGATCCGAGCAATCCTATCGGTGGTCCCTTGGACATAGGGAAGATGGACACCAGGATGGCGCTCCTTAGGCTCTTTTTTACTGAGCGCATTTTTGGAGGCTGTAAGGAACGCCTTCCGACCAAGGTGCCTGCTATATCCGTTATCCACAAAGACATCAAGGAGGTGGTTTTTCTCCCTATCCATGCTTTCTTTATCCGAAATCCTGAGGGCACGCGTAGCCAAGGTGTTGAGAACACCCATTAATAAAGGAATTGACATTGAGAATATTAGGCTAGATAATAATATTTATAATAGTATAGTTAATCCCTCGCTTATGTCTAAAAATATTAATGATAACATTATTAGAGAGATAAATAATGATAACGTTAATAAAGGGATTGACATTGAGAATACTAGGCTAGATAATAATATTTATAATAGTATAGTTAATCCCTCGCTCATGTCTAAGAATATTAATGATAACATTATTAAAGAGATAAATAATGATAACATTAGTCCTAGCATTATTTTTGATAATAACAACAAGATTGTTATTAATAATAGGATTCCTAGTGAGAGCTGTAGCATTATTGAAGATAATGCAGGTGAGTCAAATTTAACGTTATTAGGTCCGGAGGGCAATGAGGGTCCTGGCTGTAATGGTGAGCTAGAAGACCTTTCCAAAAAGGTCTCTCCCCCCTCGTCTACGCGGAATAGTAAAGTGGTTAATCTTTCTAGCTATTCCTTCTCCCCCTCTGTTTTTGGTCTCCTTAGCAAGGGCCTTAACTTTGCCCTTGCCCCGAAGAAAATCCCTGTAGATGACATCATTTGTGATGTTGAGCAGGGTATTAGGCATCTGCCTGATAATATCAAGGATACTATCAGACAGGATTGTGCTGTGGTCCTTAGGAAGGCTAAACCGCCTCGAAGGAACCTCGGCAAAGAAGAGTTAGATGCCTTAAAGTCCTTAAACCAAAATGAGGACATTGTGGTCCTGAAGGCGGACAAAGGAGGGGCGACGGTCATCCTCAACAAAGAGGATTACCGAAGCAAGATGTTAGATCATCTTCATAATAGTGGCAGTTCAAAAAACTTGCCAAGAACCCTCTGAAGAAAATCTCCAAGGCAGTGGCTCTTGCTATCAAGTCAAGCAGCTCTGTGGGGGACCTGTCCCGAAAGCTCATTGAGAGCAATCCCATCGCTCCTAGAATTTATGGGGTGCCTAAAATTCACAAGGAAGGGGTCCCTCTGAGGCCTATTGTCAACACCATCGGGGGTCCTACCTACCTTCTAGCCAAGTTCCTGGCTCTTAAGCTAAAGCCCCTTGTGGGCCGTACGGAGTCCTTTGTGAAGGACTCCGCTTCCTTTATCTTGGATCTCAAGGATATGAGGCTGGACCCGGAGGACATTCTTGTCAGCTTTGATGTGGTCTCCTTGTACACGTGCATTCCCATTAAAGAAGCCATGGAAGTGATATATCGCCTAACAGATCCGGACACCGCGCATCTTGTTGAGGTTTGTCTCACTTCCACATTCTTCTGTTTTGAAGGGGAGTTCTATGAACAAACCTGTGGTGTTGCCATGGGTTCCCCACTCTCCCCGATCGTGGCCAATCTTTTTATGGAAGATTTCGAAGCCAAGGCTCTTGCCTCGGCC
>APFE030629443.1:46312-110344 GCA_000404065.3 Pinus taeda
GGGGGGGGGGGGGGGGGGGTAAAACTATAGTCTTTTGGGTTTTATGGGTTTATTTGCCCGCGCGGCTTTAATTAAAATTTGATTTTTTTCAACTTTAGACCATGGGTCTTCGGGTGGAGAAGGGGAAAAAGGGTTTTTTAGGGCGGGGAACCTTGTGACATCTTTTTCAAAGGGGTTATGGGTAGGAGGGGTTTTATTGGGATTTTTCTTTGCAAATGAGGGTCAAATGAGCAAACTGACATGGAATGAGAGGGGGTGACCTGGGAGGTTCATCAAAGTGACCAGGTGTCATTTGATTCCCTTTTAAACAGAACATATGGCTATAATGCCAAGGGAGGGATATTTATAGAAAATTTGGGTTTTATACACCATGGTGTTAATACTAATAGGGAAGGGTGAGATAGGGGAACTACATAGTAGGATTAGCTGTTAATGTGGGGGAAGAATATGGATGAGGATCAGTACACCCAAGTCCTTTTGAAAATAACTTAGTGTAAATGGTAGTTCAAAATGAAAAGACTTTTACACAAGAAATGTGGCTTTTAAGGCCATGAGAACATGACAAAGACATAAACTTCTGTGCTCTGTACAGCTTGGGAAAGGGTGTTAGTAATGAGTGATATACAAATGGAAACAGGGAAGTTAGTCATGCTCCAGTGTGTTGATTTTACTGTAGATGTTTAGCAACTTTGGTCTTGAAAGAGGCTCTACTTCTGCAACCCCATCTACCTACCCAACTATTTTGCCTAACATTTTTTTGTTCCTTCTTGGAGGGTGCACTTGGACTTGCAAACCCTTTGTGTGCCCTTTTCTTTTCATTGGCTTTTTTGCTTTCATTTCCTATCTAGCACTACCCTTATTCCTTCCAGGCCCCAGTTTAAACAGTTGGGAGCCTTAGTTTCTCTACCTAGCTACTGATATGCCAAGGTTAAACAGTTTGGACAGATTTCTTTCTCTACTCTACAACATGAAAATTGAAAACATGGCATGATCCAGTTTAGACTGTTGGATCATCCATCAAAATTGAGTCCCTACCAAAATTGAGACACACCTTGTCTCCTTGAGAAAATATGGGATCTTTGCACTCAAAGCAGAGCATATTTGGACCTTTGATCATCAATCATGAAATATGAAACCTATTGGTATAGGTATCCAACAGTTCCCATGTGTCTTCACTGGCTTCAGCATTTTCATTCATTTAATTTTCTTTTTGTTTACTACAACTATTATAAAAATGACCATACTCATGGCATGCCTTACATTCGAACGAGATTTTTTCGTAGTCCAGCTGTTGAATATGGGTCCATTGGTCCACTTTGATCTTGATTTCTTCTGGAAGGCCCTTTCCTAAGTTGACTTCAACACAGATCTTTGCACATGTGTGCATGTTGTCCTTTAGTTCACATCTGTCGATTTATTTTCTGACAACGTTCCCAATGGCTTTGACCGATTCATCTCCCCAACAATGAAGAGGGAGATGGGGCAAGCGAACCCAAACCAGGACTGCATTAGGTATATCCATTTCTGGGTCGAAGTTAGGGGGCCATCTATTCAGATAGAGACCTCTCGAATCCATGAAGTAGGGACCATTTCTGAAGATGAGATTTCGGTCTTCTTTGGTTTCAAAGAGGAATGTGTAGTAACCCCTTCAACAGAACCTTATTGCAATTTTTCCTTGGATTTTCGCATTCCAGTTGCACTCCACCCATTTCTATACAGCTCTGGGAGAGGGCCACAGGCCAGTAAATTTTCCAACCAGACCTCTCTCTGCTAGAGAGATCGCTGCCTTCCTTGGGAGACTAGGCGGAAGGGAGATTTCTGGGATGTCAGCCAATTTCTTGACGAACTTTGAAGCTGTGGGTTTGTTTCGGATGGTAGCATTTTCAGAAATGAGAGAGACGAAGATCTCAACATGGTCTTCATTGTCTTGCATCTCGGAGGGGTCAATCCCAGCCATGGAAAGGCCAGAAGGGAGCCAGTCGCAGCACTAGCTAGAGGAGGAGGGTAGAGCCTGACTATGGGGGTGCCGACGAGGAAGACTAGAGGCCCAACAGTAGGGGTTGTGAGGTGGGAGGCCTGCAGAGGGCCGCAGGAGGCAAGGTTGCAAGGGCACGGGAGCTCTGGTTCAAAATATTGCACGCGATGAAAAGGTCGACATTAGAGATTGTACATTTTTGCGCCTTTTGGTGGTGTGAAATTTCTCCATGTCTCTATTATCAAGCTATGAAAATCGGGGTGATTCAACCAAATGGCTTCAAAGTGAAAGGGCATGCGAACATTGTCTCCTAGTATTTGCCAGCGAAGCCTAACAGGCCAATGGTTCAAGCCAGAAAGTGGCAATATAGAGGCCAAGAGATCCTTGCCAAGATGTATTGCATTATTAGAGATCAAGAATCTATCTAACCGCGATGCAATTTGGTGGGCGTCTGCACGCTTGTTGTTCAAAGTATAAATGCCATTGTTGAATTACATATCTATAAGCCTATTGTTAAGAATATAGTTTTTGAAGTGCGTGCTTTCACAGTCCAGCTTCATCTGTCCTCCTCTTTTTTCCTCCAATCTTGTAATCATGTTGAAGTCCCCTCCTGTGATCCAAAGTGGGTGGGATCTTTTCGAGTTGATCTGAGTTAGGGTGTTCAGTGTGTCTACATTATTTGTTGCCTCCTAGGGGGAGTAGACATTAGTTAAGTGTCCATGAACATTTGTCCCTGTTAAATGAAACTTGGCCTAAATAAAGTGCTTACTAGCATGTATGTTGGTAAGTGTTATAGGTTTATCATCCCAAATGACGGCTAGCCCTCCTGAGGCTCCCATGACTTCCACCACCACTTCTTTGCTTCTTGGCCACGGTTTGGAAAGGATCTGATCCAATGTTGTGGAATTACACTTGGTCTCCTGCAACAAGAGAATTTGAGGCTTTTCCTATTATAGCATGTTCTTTATTAATCGTCCCTTTCCCAGGCTGTTGAGCCCTCTGATGTTCCATGAGATTAGCTTCATGATTCATGATTGGGAAGGGGATTATAGTATTTGGTGAGCTTGGAGTATCTTCCAGATTCCACCAGCATCTACCCTATGCGGATGGTTCTCTAAAGATCGATTTTCCGTCCTCGTTTCTTGTTGTATTTGAAGATATTTCTTCCATCCCATTAACTACCAGTTTGGACGCCTAATTATCTTTGCATCTATGCTCTTTAGAGAATTACTTCTAGGTTCTCTAGCTGTCGCTGAGGAATTTTTTCATATTCCTTTTTGTTACAAGCCTGTTCAAGTCCCAGTATATCTAGATCTCTGATGTTGAAGCTCTCCCGTTCCTCTTCCATGTGCTGTACTATTTCTTGCTCTGCCTCTTTATCATCTACAATCGTGAGTTGCATCTGAGTGTTATCTACCTCCATACCTTGAGCATCCCTTTTATGCATGTTACTGGGAGACGGAATTTTGGTGTCCATGGGTTGCTTAGAAGTGAGGGCTTTCTTTGAGCTTGATGGAGCAGAATGGGAAGAAGTCTTAGGAATGGCTTCAGGTTGTTTCTGATTATCTAAAATATGAACCTTCGGCTGGAGCAGGATTTCAAAGCTGTTTCTTATTAAAGGCAAGGAGGTGCTGGTGACAGGCTTTTTGACTGAGGTAGAGGGCCTTTTATGGGTCTTTTTGCGATTGGGAACTTTTGTGAACCCATTCGGGTCAGATTTGTCCATTGCAGGGGTGGTCGTGGATTTCATATTGGATGGACAGTCTCGGAATAATCGACCCATGGCGTGGCATTTTCGACAGCGAAATGGTACATTCTCGACAACGAAATGGTACATTCTCGTAATCTATTGTTTGTAACCATTCATAATCATCATAGTAGAGGCTTACCGCGTCCTGGAGAGCTTTGCTGAGGTGCATGTATACATAGATCCGCACATAGGAAGTGTATCGCTTCAGCTTTGTCTCCTCTGCCACTTTGATGAATTTGCCTAAACGATTCCCAATGTCTCAGAAATAGTCTTCATCCCAATAATCTAGAGGGAGAGAATAAAGGCACAACCACACCGGGGCCCAACTCAGATCTTCTTTGTCCAGGTTAAAGTGTTTGATCCATCCTCTTAGGTATAGCCCTACTGCGTTGAAGAAATATGGTCCTCCATCAAATAGCTAGTTTTGGTCGTCTAGACAATTGAAAATGGCAGTAAAGAAGCCCTTAGACCCTAACTAGAGTGTTATATGCCCTTTTGGCTTCCATTTGGCTACGATCTAGCCATGCAAAGCTTTCTCCGTTGGCCAAAGGCCTATGAACTTTCCTATCAAAACATGATCCCTCATAAACTGGATCTGAGTGTTGATGCACTGACTTGGGAGCTCGGTTTTGGATCTGTCAACTACTACCGGCTTGCAGGTGTTTGACGTCACTCGTGGTTCTTCATTTATGTTATTATTCGTTCGCATATTTTCATTATCTGTTGTTGTATCTTCTGGATGGTCCATCCTGACATTTTCAATCTGTCGCAGGTCTTTTTACGTATCAATGAGGGGAGGCATCATGTCCTCCCCCTGAGGGGATTCCATTGCGCAATAGTTGTTCCTTATTGTGCTATAGCTGCCTTATGGCTGAAGGTTAATGGCAGAATGACACAGTCTGTGAAGGTCTGCAAGTTGTAGACTAGCGTCAAACCCTAAGCGCTCTGGTCTCCATTTTCTTTTTTTTGACATAAATGGTTAGTTTTTATTTAAAATTCAGCAAATCAGCTGTCGAGGACTTTAACACTGAAACCCTGTATTTCCTTGTTATAGTCAGCAGGGAAAGAAGATTTTGCTTTTAAATACTCCGCTGAATGAGTTACACTGTGAATACAAATAGAGGCTTGAAAAAGAACTTGATTTGGTTTTAGAATGGTGCCTTGAAATTTTACTGCTTTTACTTTCCGTGACGTAGCTCTGCTTCCTAGCTTGCAAAGAGGAGATCCAACGTGCCAGAGTGCCAGATCATCCCAAGAATCACTGTGTTTTCTTTTTGAAATGTCTGGCGGAGTGTTATATAGTGTTCAAGAATGCCAAGAGCAGTAAATTGGCCTTGAAGGGGCCCTCATGGACTCCCCAACACCTACCCAGACGCAACAGTGAGTTCCATTGAAGAACAAAGATCGAAAATGCCATGGTTGCGTTCTCAATTTTCCCTTGTGGATGAGTCCGTGTTTCTATATAATTAAGAGAGACTAAATGCGCAAGCCATTATAGGATTTAAATACCTCAGTGCAAACAACTATTCAAATCGTGGTAGGAATGAAATTACAACAAATACCCTAGAATTTGTTAGTGAACCAAGAAATGTATGTGATCATCCATAGATATTCTCAGTAAAATAAGGAGTTCTAACCTAAAAGGTAGAAAATTTGTTTTATTTATTGAAGTCATCATAAAGTTAGAAATTATATTTCATCACACAAGAAAAATTCTCCAGAAAATAATACCTATCATGAAATCATAAAAGGAATTAGAAATGAATTATTTAGTCGTTTGTTTGCTTAATGAGAAGATAGTAGCTTAGTGGTTCACTAATCAAGGATTTCTCCACCATCACCTTCAAGTCAATGGGATGGTCGATAGGTCTCATCAAATTAGAACTTCTGTGACCGTTAGAACCCTTATTCTGGCCAAGCGGATCCTCCATCTGGAATAGGGCTAATTACAACCGGGCACTAAATGAGGACCATGGTTTTTGGGAGATCAGAAATGACAGTGACCCTATATTTTTGGGGGAGGCCTTAATGCAACACCCCAAACTTAATCTAGAGGAAATTTTATGCAATATTCAAACCTTTACACCCAATCTAGGTGTCGGACCTCACAACTTAGCCTTTGTCTCCTTCTACCCTTAATTTTGTGGATCAATCCCTTGACCATAGGTTTGGAATCTCCTCGGCAGGTCGTGCCTCTCTTCCACCTTCTGCCAGCTCTCGTGTCCCCTCTATTGCTCAATTCAGGGAGCTTGTAGCTAATGCACCTGTGTGTCAACCAGCGCTGCCCTTCTCGACCCCCCTATCAGGAAAGTTTACTGAGATCCCTCCCATTTCTGACATTTTCTCATTTCAGCCTCTATTGGACTCTCCAAACCCTGTAACAAATCCTTCACTGAGCGACCCTCATCTTTCCTTACCTGATGAAAGGACCCAGAAAGGTAAAAGCAAAAGTGTTTGAAATCAAAGGCTATTGAGGTCTTTCTTCGTTTACTTGGAAAATTCAATCTGGAATGGCTATGAGGATTGGACAAGACCCATGGATTGGTTGTGGGAATGCCCACAAGCTGCCAGTTGAACTCAGAAAATTTCTTAGAGCAACAAACATTACCCATATTGGCGAGATAGAAAACCCCGAGCATACAACATTATCTCAACAAGCATGGAAATCAGCCCATAGACTGAACATTCCACAACAATGGAATGCCTATATTGGGGCTCTTATTGAAGCTCACATCCGGTTAGGAAAGCTGAAAATGAGGTAATATGGGCGCTCTTGAAAGCTGGGAAATACACTCCTAAGGAAGGCTACCTTGTTCTAGCCGAAGCTTGTCGACCACAAGCCATCGACTCCTGGTGGAAGCACTTGTGGAAGCTCAAAGCACCCCCTAGGAACATACTTCTCATGTGGACCATACTTAGAAACAAAATTCCCAGAGAAGATAACCTTCTCAAATGAGAACAACACAACCCACTTTGGTGTTGTCTTTGCAAAAGCTACAACAAAATTGTTACCCACCTATTTATCGGTTACCAGGCTGCACAAGAATTCTGGCAATCGATATTATCAGTGGTTCCATCTCTAATCAAGTGGGAGGGTATTACTGTTAAGGAAGCCTGGTCAACATGGTGGTCAAGCGTTGTTCCAACAAAGCTTTAGAACCTCCTTCTCGTCATTAGCTGGGGCCTTTGGATCAGGTTCATGATGGTAGGAGAGGGTGGTGAAATAGGGATGGGAAGCTTAACAGTCCTCCTCAAGGAAAATAAATGCTTGCATGTAAAGTTAAAGGGAATGCTATGGGCTAATTTGATGTAAAGAAAGGGTGAATTATGCCTCTCCGAATGCACTTCATGAAACCATGTTTAAGATTCGTTATTTTGATGTTGTGAGAAGACTAGAGTGTAAGCACAAGAGAGAAGATAAACATATTGTGGGTTGAGAAGAGGTTCCAAAAGGCACTTTCTGGTTCTTCCTCTTTTATATTGGAGACACAATATTTAAGAGTTGTTATATGGTAGATAGTAAAGATGAGATGGATTGCCAAGCATATGCTGGTAGGGGTGTTGTTGGACAGTCATAGTGGAAAAAATGATGTAATGGATAAAATGAATGCCTTCTTCCAAAGAAATTTTCAATGTTGAGGAGCAACTTGGGAGGGGTAGCTGATGGTTCCCTAAGCTAGGTCAAGTGCTTGCAATGGATTAAAGATCAACTTCTGTTGCAAAGTCTCACGAGGAATATGATTATCAATAAATGCACATGAAAAATTGGAAGTCAATGTCTGGGACTCATTACAAAGAAGCAATTCAAACAGTCCCCTCTAAGTTTTGAATGGGATCTAAAATTTGACTTTCTCAAAATTGAATGAAGTTAGAACAACTCTAAAATGACCCTAAACAATTAATTTTAATATTCAAAATTTAAGTAAAAGTTGACATTATCCTTATCTTTCCTTTTCAAAAATGAAATATAAAGAGAATGTCAACTTTTACTTTAACTTTAAAATTTAAATACTACCATTAATTACTCAGGTTAGGTTTTGTAGGACCCTAGGTTTAATATAATTTTTTTCATTTTAAGTATTTTTTATTAAAAAATTAATATTTGGTGGTCATTAGCTATGTTGTGCTACATTCTTCATAATTGATTAGTTTAGTAGAGAACTAGTCACTTTGGTGTTTTAAGGTCCGTTCAATATAAGACCAGCCTCAGCCAATCGAAACCACCAAATTAGAGTAGTACGACTCTAACACCATTGGGACCAAGCAATTCCACTAGTTCTAGGCTAGTACGAATAAGAGTGTGCCCTTCTCATCATCCTATCAAGTCGTTTTGTTGGATCCTTTCAGGAATGGTGATTTGGAGAGTGCCATAAACTGCTGGACTATTGTGAGCACCTAACATCATAAATATTTAAGCCTTGGCAAACAAAAATTTGCAAGGAACTAGTACAAACATCCCAAAACATATTTAGTGAGGACATGCATGCAAGGAACTATTACAGACCTCTGAATATATTTAGTAAGGATGTGCATGGCCAAAATGCATCAGAAAAAATTATCCACCCTCAAAAACCCTACCTAAAACATTGAAGTGTGGTGCAAAACAAATTGCTCGTAGGCTATTAATGCTACCAAAAATCATTCTGTCTCCAATTTCACAAGAAGCTCCTACTCAAGCTACCTCCTCCACTATGGTTATAGTAAGTTCTTGCAACTCGGTGAGCTATAAGAAATTAAAACTACCTTCGAATCTCCACCAATCTTAGGGAACTTGACTTCTTTGCATACCCCAAAAATTTGGGGTAGATTGATCATTTAACTGCATGATAACTGAGTTTGACTGAAGTCCCACTCTTTATATTACTTTCCACTAGTTCCTCCAAAAGTTAAAAATAGCTTAACTGACAACAACTTGAGATAATTGACCTCTATTGCTACAAATTAGCATTCGCAAATGCTAAACTAAACTCTAACTCCACCTCGAATTTATTAAGTAAACTAGGTGACACAAGCCATGTCACACAAGTTAACATCGTCCAAGTTGTCTGTTGACGTGGAAAATCGAATTTTTTCAATTTAATTAAGGAAAAATCAAATTCATAATTTCTTGTTGCATTTTTCAACACAGTTCACTGGAATGTATTACTTTCACTATGAACTTGGCATAGTTCACATGTTGAGATCATAAGGTTTTGGGCCGATCTAGTTCTATGTGTTGTGTATATAAAGAATAGGTGTCCATCTCTTACTACTAGAAACAAGACTCCCTATGAAATGTGGTATTGCCACATTCCTTCTATGAGGCATCTTAGGGTTTTTGGTTCCTCCTGTTATGCCTTCATACCTAAACAAAAAATAAAAACAATCAGGGCAAGGAGTCACAAATGTATCTTGTTTGGGTAGTCATACCTCCAAATCATACCATCTCTACGATGAAGTGAATAAGAAGTTTATAATATCTAGACACGTGATGTTTCTCGAGTATTCCAATATTGACAATGTTGTTGAGTGGCAACTTAATTGTTTGAATAGGTTCAAACATGAAAAGTATTTTCAAGAGTTTGATAGTGATATTCCACATCTCCTTCTCTTATCTCTATACTTTCTATGAAGGGCCTTGAAGAAATCATGTTGAAGGAAATTCCTACCATTGCTTTGTCAGGAAAGAGCTAAGAGACTACTAGCAGCAGGTAGCCAAATTCGATAAGTAGTGAGGGTACATTCCAAATACAAAGCAAGGATTAATGCAAAGGAGTGTACCAACTAAATACATATCATTAAACATATTTCATCCCACATAGGATGCCTTGCATCTAAGGTGGTCATTGTATTAAATATAAAGTTTTGTCTTAAAATATTGTTTTTTCAAAATGCTTTTGTCTAAAATATAAAGTTTTTTCTTAAAATAATTTTGTCTTAAATTGTTTTTGTCTTAAATTGTTTTTGTCTTAAACAATTTTTGTCTTAAATATAAAGTTTTGTCTTTAAATTTTTGTCTCAAATTACTTTTGTCTTAAATATAAAGTTTTGTATCAAAATATTTTCGTCTTAAATTATTTTTGTCTTAAATATAAAGTTTTTTCTTAAAATATTTTTGTCTAAAACTACTTTTGTCTTAAACTATTTTTGTCTTAAATATAAAGTTTTGTCTTAAAATATTTTTGTCTCAACCTATTTTTGTCTTAAAGCCTATATTTAAAACAAATCAATTGATATTAATTTTAAATGTATAATAACTAAAATAAAAAATGAGTTTTTGAGACAAAATATTTCTTTTGTCTTAAAAAAAAATGTCTCAAAAGTGCCCTTGGTGTAGTAGTGACCCTTTCTCATTTTCTACAAGGGCTTTGAACTTCTTGAATGTATCCGGGGCTTCACTTTTGGCCTTCAAAAAATATACCCAACAATTTCGTGAGTAATCATTAATAAAAGTGATGAAATATGATGACTTACCCAAACTCTTACTCTGCATAAGACCACATATGTCTAAATGAACAAGCTGAAGTGGTTGATGAGCCCTCCATGTAGTTCCCTTTCCAAACCTTTCACTTTCATGCTTTCCTTTAGCACATCCTTCACAAACCTCCTTATGCTCTTCTACCTTGGGCAAACTAGAAACTAACGCATGTGAGATTACAAACTTCAAACTGTGAAAAACTAAATGTCCATACCTGAGATGCCATAACCAACTTCAATCCTCATAAGCCATATTTGCACGATTGTTGTTATGTTCATCAAACCTCAAGGGAAACATCCTATTTCTATCATAGGCACAATAATGATTACCTTATTTCCCTTATTCTTATCATAGATAGTACATGTCTTATTTTCAAAGACTAATTTATAATTTTTCTCACATAGTTGCCTAACACTGAACAAAATTATGGTTCAATTGTGGAGTATAATATATGTCATGAATACTCTTTATACCTTCTTTTGTTTGGACCTACGTAGCTCCTTTGGCAGCAACCTCCAATGGTTTATCATCACCGAGATGGATCTTGGATTTGAAACTTCGATCCTTTGCTGAAAGCAACTTCTTATTCAGTTCATATGGTTAGAGCATCCATAATCTAGGTACCAAACATCTTTACTAGTATTTTCACCTTTGGCATAAGATAAGAATAAGTGATCTCAAGGATACTCACCACTTTCTTGACCATAATTAACATTTTAACCTTCTTTCAATCTGAATTCTCTTTCAAAGTGGTCATACCTCTTACAATAGTAACATTGAACATTTCTCTTATCGGATTTACCTCTACCTCTTCCTCTGAAACTACCTCTTCCTCTCAAGCCACTTCTTTCTCTACCTCTTGAAGAATTTTAGCTTTTCCATTTACCTTGACATTGATTGCTTTTGGCACTACTGCTACTTGCATCTTCATTCTTTGTAATTTGTAATTTGTAATTTAGAGGAAAACATTTTCTCTACAACTTCAAAAGTGTCCTTCAATATTTGTTCATGAGACATCAATGATCCAACCAATTGATGAAACTCTAGTTTTTTCAAATCCTTAATTTATTCCATGATTATGCCAACATGATTTCATCTATGTGTTAATGATATCAATACCTTTTTAATTAAAACTTCACTACTTACAGTTTCTCCAAGTGTATCTATTTTATTCACTACATCTTTGACTCTCACACTATTGTCACTAACATTTTCAGCTTCTTGCATCTTCAAATTCTCCAACTCTTGCTTCAATGCGTGAAGCTTGACCACCTTAACTTGATCACTGCCTTGTAGAGTCTCCCGGGTATCTTCGACAGTTTTTTCTCTTGATATTCTAGGAAATAAGCTCTTATCAAGAGCTCTCTGAATGTGAAACAAAGCTTGAGCAGTCTTCTGCCTTGCTTCCTTTCTAGATGTTCCTTCATTGGTTGTAAGGGCTTTCCAATCAGCTGACTCCCCATATCCTGATTCAACAATCTCCCATAATTCTTTACCAATCAAAAAGGTCAACATCTTAATACACCAATAATCATAATTGTTTTCATCAAATTCTGGAACGACCATTTGGTTAGAATTCAACATGATTAACTTTGGCGAAATTCCAACAATAAAATTTTAACCCAAAAACAATTTTACCTTCTTTGATACCACTTCTAGAATATGAAATGGCTTCCTTAACCTAGTTGATATGCCAACATAATTATGAAGAAAAACAAATAAAAAAAATTAACAAATAAAACATAGTAACTGTGTGAGCTCAAACTTGTTGTAAATCTCATATTGAATTAAATCTTTAACTACATACTTATATAGTAAAATCATTACTAATATGATCATCAATGAACTCTTAAACAAATTTACTTACACTAAGAGTCTTCTGAAAGCTAATTTTGACAGCTGACTACCCTAATAATTTGCTGCCCTAATTTTGCACACAGAACACTAAATTTGCTGACTAATTTGTCAGCAATTTACATAACAAGATTAAACATTATTTCCAACATCTACAAAGGGTCAAACCCTCAATTGATATTTACCGATCAATAACTCGATACCAAACTAGCCATGCCTTCACTGATCCCAAAACTAAAGGCTTCTTGTCCTAAGAGTACATCTCCTTTTTCAATTCATATATCTTAAGATTACACTTCGCTTTTTAATTAAAAGATCTTGAGTAGGAATTAGTAAACATAGTCAATCATATTCAATTTTATTGGGTGAAAATTTCATCTACTTACTATGTTTTGCCACGTTTTTATTATTATTTTAGTTGGCAACGAATCTAAAAAAAATTCTCTTTTACTTGAAAAATATCTAATAAATTAAAAGAAGCACGAGATGAAAAACGCAGATCTTCTCCGGCTCGATAGTTTCAAAGTTTCTTCGAGTTGAGTTTAGTTCAACACTGCGTGCATTACATAAAATGGGAAAAGCAAATAGGGATGAACAACTACCACTAACCCACAACCAACGGATATTTAACCATAGAAAGTACCACTATCATTGCCCTTTCTGACTAACACATTATTACGCCATGCTACCTGCATTGCTATCGCCAGATACGTACGCTATGTAAGATTCTTACCTATAAGTAATCATTCAATCAAGACACTTTTTGACATGGTTCATTGTAAATTTCATATTTTTAATTCAATTTAATATATTTTGCAATAGTGACAACACTAAATTTTAATTGAAATTTTTCCTCTTTGTAGATAAATTGGAATAATATTTTTTTATATATTCATGTTTTTCTATTTTAAATATAAACGTTATAAATGGACCCGAGTCTCTTTTTAGTAATGGTATCTTTATTTTTCTTAAATACGGTAATAACTAAAAATTACTATCTTAATTTTTAATTTTTTCAAAAATAATTTTAAACTTTTTCAAAAATAATATTTAAAATCAATTTCAATTTTGAAACAATAAATTTTTCAATATAAAAAAATAAAATATTTAATTCTTATAACATTTTTTTTATAATAAGGTATCATAATATACAAGTTGAGTAGCTGAATGATTAAAAGCACATGTTCGTCCTTAAAATGGTATAACGTACAAAACTAAGGGTAGATAAAATGCATTCATAGTGATATATTATTACAAATGAGAAACTATAAAAAGTTATATAATTAATATATATTTATTTTTTATTATTATTATTTTATATTCGTTTAATTATAATTTTTATATGCATTCCTATTTAGAAAGCAATACAAAATTTACTATGCCAACTAAAGAATCTTTTTCTAGAAATATGAGACTATAACCAAACATTTGCTTTCTATAGAGAGATCGACGATAGAGGAGTACTTAAAAGATCAAAATTGACCATACAGTGACAAAAAATGGGCTTAGATGTAAGAAGAAACCATAGAATCAAGGACATATTATAAGATGAAGTGGGGGGATTTGAATATGTATCCCCGAAAGAAATCTTTGTTGTTTCTTGGAGTATGTTTCCAAGATGTTGCTCTATAAGATCAAGCCTCTGGTCTAGGTCCTTAAAACCAGTCCATGAAAATTTTTCCAAGGTGGAATTTTGCATGCTAATAGAAATAAAAATGTTCATCTACCACTTGAAGCATCCACATGTATGCTTAGTATCTGACACTTAGTCTACCATATTAACAAGAAAATCTATTTTCAAATGTTGGTGTATTTGAGATATTCCTTGTCTCTCAACATGGGTGAGTTCAACCTAGATGGTGTCGAGAGTAAGCTTGCAGAGCTGAGTGGCAATTTCCTCTATGTGATTTTGTATACATGTATTTCTTTGATTGGACCATTCTTGATATGTGGAAAGACATATGGAAAGGAAAATATCCAACATATATCCCTATCACTTAACTCATTTGAATAACCTTTCATGAAATAAGATATTATATATGGAACCTAGCTAGCAAAGGGATGCTCATCATCCAAAAACATGATCAACCTTTTTCTAGGAAGACCCATGGTTGCAGGAACTAAATCTACAATAGTAGGCATTGATAGCTTATCTACATCAACATATGATCATTCAAGGAATATTAAAGTGGCTAACTATTGGGAAACAGTGGAAAAATCCAAGCAATCAAGAAAATGGCCACCATCAAGATTATGGACACCAAATCCAAATGAGGAAAACTAGACAACATTCTAACTTGAACTCAAAAACCGCTATATTTTGATATATATTGAACTTGGCAAACCTTTCATGGGGATGCAACTCCCTAGGCTCTTTCACACTCAAATAAACGTACAGAGAAGAATCACATTTCCATGATTGCCTCAAACAAAAAAAATGGAAAGTAATCTCGAAAAATCATGTGTGCCAAGAAGTTTCTTTCTTCCTTTGATTTTAGCTCAAATAAAAGTACTAAAATGGGACAACCTTCGTACATGAAACAATGATAACTCTTCAATTTTATATTTGTGTAGATATGATGATGAAAATAATGAGCATTTACTCCTTCATTTCTATTATTCTAAACATTTTTGCTCAACCATAGAAAGTTTCACGCTCTAATTTGTGAGAACCTCAAACAAGGTCTTGATATTGATCGAGTATTTTCAATACCATTTATATCAAAATAATATCATTAATAACATTTAGCTTTTATCACTTGGGATATATAAAGATAATTTAATAGGAATATCTTTGAAAAATTTTCAAAAAAATTCTATGACTCTCCAAACTGTTTTGACCCTCATTAGATAAAATTTATGAGAATTCGTTGTACCTCAAGCATGGAACTCACAACGCTTGCTAGCTCATGGACAATAATCCACCATTATCTATTAATTGCATCTCCATTTCAGTCCTGTCCCACATCCTCCCCTCCAATCATGCTTACCTTAAGTCCCACCTCTTAGCACTTGCTGCCCCTTGCCTTGAAAAAACATAGCTTTGATAGAGATTTGAAAAGAAATTCAAACATTGGTGGATTTAAGGAATGCTTTATGGACCATAGTGAATCTATTATTTACTTGTTCTCTAGCCCTTTGGGGATTAATACAAAGAATGCTATGGATCCAAAGGCCTTCAAGTAAATACTACATATCACTCACTCTCTTTGATTTTCCTAGTGTAGTATACCCAAAGGGAATAATATGGGGTAGAGATGGAGGTACCCAAGGGAATATTGTGATGTAATGATGTTAAATAAATGGGCCATAGTTAATAAATAAATTGGTTAACCCATATTATATGCAAGGGACCACAAGTAGTTAGAAAATAATGTAATAAGTCCATTGTATTAAATGTGTGGTATTGAGTGGTCCATAGTAATTACCCATGGTACTGTATGTATGAAATCTATAAAGAGGCTAGAGATGCTGCATTGATGTATGCCAAGTATTGTTTTATATTTGTCAAGGATATGGCTTCAGGAGTGATCTCCTTCCTTAAGAAGTAGTTGTATGGTGTTGCCCTCCCTCAAGGGTTTGATTAATAAAGAGAAGCATTTTTATATTATTTGTGTATTGGCTATTGAAATTTTATTTTAGAGTTTAATATATTTGTAGGAAAAATGGTATCAAAGCTCTTTCTTAGACAAAGTGGGCATAATTTGTTTGTTAATTTTATTTTTTTTTGGACATATTTTTTTTAAATCAGGGCAATGCGCTTGCAGATCATATCTAGAAATTTTGGTGCAATTTTTTAGCAACAAATTATTGATTTGATTTCCTTGAAAAAGAAATCCCAACTCAAGAAAAAAATCATCCAAATAAGAGTTTGGACGAGGTAGATATCAATGATTTAAAATATGTTGTTTTGCAGTTTTTTTTTGTGATGGAAAATTGTGGATGGTGAATTTTTAGTGAATTTTTATAGTTTTTTGTGTAGAATTTCATGGAACTAATTCTAGACCTATGATCTCCTTTAAAACATTACCCCATTTAAAAAAAAATATTTGGTTGATTCAGAGTCAAAATGAGGGAGATACCGTTGATTTAAAAATAGTTATTTTGCATAAATCATTTGTAATAAAAAATAATGGACGGTGACTCTCTAGTAATTGTTTGCATATTTTTGTGAAAAAAATTAAGAAAATAGTTACAGATATGAGTTTCTCTTAAAAAATTACCTAATTAAAAAAAAAAAAATTGGTCCACTTGGAGTTCGAATAAGGGAGATGTCGCAGTTTTTTTTTTGTAAGTCAATATTTTATTCATGGTTCCAAAAAGAGGTACATAAGAGGAAAAATGTAGGTACGCTCACCTCAACCAAGTTTGTTGACTACCACTAGGAGCAGATGACAGTGAAACATAAAACCTTAAAGGTACATATTCGATAACTTAATAGGCCATAGGCACCAGCAAATAGACAAAACATATAAAACTGATGTATCCATGCTAGTCTTCATAAATGATGGAGGTTGGGTTGTCCGGGGTTGCTCCCGGAGGAAGCGAAGGACAAAAGGAGCATTGGGCATGCTCCTCAAAATGGACCATCTAGGCTTACAATTTTTTAACCTTCTTTAATAAAAATTATGGCTTCACTAGATCACCACTAAATGCTCCTAGACATGACACTAGAGGTAGTGTATTTTGTTCAAACTTGCTATTAATTCAGTATGCTTCTCTTGTTGAGCCCACTCTGAAGTCTCTAGACACTTTAGAATTGACTAAATCAAGTCCCGACGTCACTCAACATGAAAATCTTATCATTGACCACCACCATCATGATGCATTGATGTATGAAGCCCAAAAACACCACACTAGGTTGAGCCCCCTCATTGCTGGACATACAAAGTGTGACCACCCTAACCCAATACTAAGCCCCCACACATACCATCCTAAGCAACAGGCCCTGTACACCCTAATCGCCCACCGAATATGCCCTTAGAATCCATGCCACTCGACTGAACACTCGTTTGACCACCTTGAACTGGGCCATCGCTACCACTCACATCTCAAGCCTAGAATTGGATGTGTCTGCACCAGAATTGCCAAAATTAGGCTGCACTTAGGTGGAGGAATTACTGAGCGAGGAAATGGGTTATGGTTAGCTTCCCAACACCGCTAGAATGAGAAGAGGAGCACTTTCCATATATTGCCTAAACTTCCCGCACATAAGGAGACACCGCCAACCCTCACTACACCTCCACAACCCACAACATCGAGAACAAGGAGTACACAAAACAATCATCCACCACGAGCCAGAAATATGAACCTCGCCTTAAGCGGCCACCACCAAGCCCCACTAACCAAAGCCTTAGATTGTTGCTCCAATGGCTCGGCACAGCAATAAATAATCTTGTAAATGGACTGAAGACGACCAATACTACTTGCATGTTCTAGAAAAAAGCTAGTTCCCACCTGACCCAATTTGAAACCACATAGCTGAAATAGAAAGAGAACAATGGCACCCCAAAAATACAACCATACCCTCCTTTTCCTGCAAACTCAGAGTGACGAAGCCCAATTTGGAAATTAGCAATGATAAACACCTGAAAACAAGAGAGGAAACACTGATGTTGATGTCTCAAGTCACCTGGATAGGGGAAACTATACAATTCCTTCTTCTTCCTAAAATTCCTACACCATAGACATGAATACTCACACATACACAGAATGCCCAAGGAACACCCCCACCACCCTCATAACATTTAAACGCACAATCCCATCCTCGAGATCAAAGCTGACATGAAACCTCACATACCACAATTTACTCTCTCCCATACTCAAGGTGTTATGGGAGGGCGGGGAGGCTAGCCTACCCACCTGAGGACATGTGCCTAACATGAATGCCCACGTGTTCCCTTGGGAACGCAATTCTCTCTGATTCTTACCCCCATTAGGGAGGCCTCTTCTAAGGTCACAATCCTACTGAGATCCTCAAGAGTTTAATCTTGCATGGGTGGGGTCTAGTCCCTAATCAGTTGTAGGTCATAATGATCATTTTGCTAGTTTGGTCACTTATTTGTCACTCTGTTGTCGTCCCAGTCAACCTGGTCAGTGATTACATATTTGAAAGAAGATAGCCTCAAGAGAATATGTTCATTGATAAGTTCCAGCCTCCAAATCTTAATTACATGGTTTGGGTGGGACCCATTTATCAATTTATGTGACTTCATGTTCGCTATTTGAGAATCGCCCATGAAATGCAACTTAGTTATCCCCAGGTCTACTACAACTTGTAATCCTTTTTCTAGCACCAGAAACTTGGCCACGTTGTTGGTGTTTCTACCACATGAAGCTACATAAACTTTCATCGCTTTCCCTTTCTCATTCTGATTTAATCCCCTGATGCCAACTGAACCCGAGTTGTCCTTGGAGGCTTTATCAAAGCTTAATTTAAGGAAGCCCATGGTAGGCAACTGAAAGAATTGGGAGGGTGGACTGTCATTTAACTTGGGCCTACAATCCTAGAGATGTAAGAGTTTGGGTTAAGATTTAGTGCGAGAAATATTTCCCTTTCCCTGTTTGCCACCTTCCAATCTTCATATGACCAATGGTGGAGTAAAATACTTTTCTTGATGTTCCTCATTACCATTTTCAGTGTTCGTTAGTCTGTATTCTCTCTAAGTGGAATACTACCATGTTTTTAGTTTTCCAAAAGTTCTAGAGGAGAAATCCTTGTTAGATTCACCACACACTATTAATAATGGGGTTCCTGAATAACATCCATCGTCAGTGTTGCAATTATTCCTTAAGAATATTCTTTCATTGGTCACTTACCCTAAATAGTGAAGCATGCTAGTCCCAAATCTCATGAGATTTGCAACAAAAGTTCAGTAAGTGGATGACCAATTCATCCTCTCTTGTGCACAAGGGGCACCAACAGGGGGCACAAAAGCATATTTTACCAATTTTATCTCACGTAATGAGCTTTCCAAGCCCAACGAGCCAAATAAAAAATGAAATCTTGGGTTACAACTTTGAGTACTAGTTTTTCTTCCATAATTGGTCAATAACCTCCTTAGATGATATTGACAAAATCGAATAAGATTCTTTAAGAGAGAACATACCTATTGCAAGGTGCCCCAAATGAATTTTTTTTGCTTCGGTGTTGTTCAGAATAGGACATTGATCACTGAAGCTTCCCAATTGAGGGTTGAGTTTCCCAATTCATTAGAGTCTTGCTAAAACTCTCTAGATTTCTTCGAGCATAGATGGGTAGTAAAGGTTTGAATATTGCACAGACTGTTCTCCAGATAAAGTCTAGGGTGCTCCATTTGGACCTCCTCCCAAAATATGGCTTTACTACCATTTCTGATCTCCCATAAACCATGGCACTTAATAAGTGTCTAGTTGTCTTTAGCCCTATTCTAGATGGAGGATCCACTTGATAAGTCGATATGAGTTTTTAGGTGGTCCTTCCAAGAATATGTGTCATATTTAAAGGACCACACCCACATTCAGATCTCCTATCCACCTTGCAAACACCACCACTAGACTTTAGTGGTTAGAGTTTAGGACAAAATTTCTAGATCCTTTAGACCAAGGGCACCATAGACCTTCAACTTACATAATTTGTCCCATGCTACCAGGCCCATTTTCGATCAATCTGTGGACCAAACTATAGGAATTTCCAAAATTTTGTTGTGATATCTTTGGATGTACTATGGGGAGCTGGAAGGGCCCAATGTTGATAAACCGAGATAACTTGCAAAATAACTTTCAGAAGGAATAACCGCCTAGGAGAGTTTAAGAGTTGAAAGGTCTAGATAGAGAGCTTCTAGTCGATACAGATTAACAGGTCCTTCTAATGTGAGAATTTCAAGGATTTAGTCACCAAAGGTTCTTTGAGATAAGTGCTTGGAAGGTGGCTAATTATGGAACCAAGAGATCAAGCCAGGTGACTCTGCACTCAAGGGTGAGTGTTGAAAAAGAAAATATTAGATTTGTCACCATTGATCAATGTCCTAGATGCTTGTTGCAACTCCTCCATAATAGATCTAAATTTTTTGGCTTCCCTTAGGGTTAGCTTGCTAAACAACATGTTAAAAATGTTGGTGAGTGATTGGAGGTGTTGTCAAGAGAGTTTTATACCTTTAAGGGATTGAGAGTACACTTCTTCCTTTCTAAGATTGCTCAAGCCTTCTACTGTGATGATAAAAAGGTAGGGGGAGATAGGGTTCACCTATATGACACCTTGAGATCCTCTAAAGGGGAATGAAGGAGCCCCATTCATGATAATGGATTATAAAAGGGTATCAATCATGGACTTAACTGAGTTAATCCATTAGGAGGAGAATCCAAAAGTTTCTAGGATTGACAAAAGATATCTCTAATTTAAGCGATCATAAGCTTTTGATAGATATAATTTTATGAACATACATATGGATTTTGAAGTCGATAAGGAGTGAACGACTTCATGTGTGACCACGATGTCGTTCACTATCTAACGGCACTCAATAGAGCCTGACTGCTCTGGCCTGATGATCTCTTTTAGGATAGGCTTTAGCCATAAGACCAGAATACCAGAGGCAATTTTGTATATCATGTTGGAGAGGGTGATAGGGTAGAACCTGCTGGGATCAAGGGCCACACCTTTCTTTGGGATCAGAGTGAGAAATGTAGTAATGATCCCCAACCATAGATTTTGAGAGCAACATGATTCTTCTACCAGTGCATGGATTTCCTGATGGAGGAATTGTCAACATGCTTTGAAGAACTAAGAAGTGAACCCATCCGGGCATAGATCCTTGTACGAAGGGAGAGCCCAGACTACTTCCTCCACTTTAGCATAGGAAACCTCTTGCATGAGGGCCTCATTCTAATCCTCTGATATTAATTTTAAGATCCATTTCTTGATGTGATCAATTGGAATCACTTATTACTATGACCGACTTCGTAAAAAATGTTTCTAAAATAGCCAATCAACTCGTTTGTTATCTCCTCATGTTACATAAGCCTCCTTCCAATATATCCACTGAGAGAAAAGATATGGTTGAAATTTCTATGATCTATCATAGTTATATGAACCCTTGAGAGATTCAACATTGGATTTTTCCCTCCATGGGATTTCCTCCCGCTTTCGTCATTGTTCAAGGTCATTTAGAACGTCCTCCTCTTGGATAGCTAAGCCTTCTAAGCACCCTTATCGAATGATTCGTTGTTGGATTGACAACATGAAATTTTCCAACATTGTTCTTTCATGATGTATATTACCAATATCCAAGTGATTCCATTCCTTCATTTTCCCTTTTAGTTCCTTGAGTTTGATTTTGAAAGTTTCCATTAAATTATTTCCCCTTAGTCTAATTTATTTCCAACATGCTTCCATTTTAGCCATGAAATCCGGCCTATCAACCAAAAGGACTCGAATTGGAAAGGACGATTACAAGAGGCCATTAATAAATCGATCTCTAGAAAAATAGGCCAGTGGTCCAATCCAAGAGGGGGGAGGATCGTGGATTGGAGAAAGAGATCCTGCTAAAGAATATCATCAAAAATGAGAAAACAATTGAGTTGAGAAGCAATCTGGTGCTTACCTCCCCATCGATTGTTCCATGTCTAGGTTCCATTGACATAACTTGCATCCTCGACACCTAGAAATTGGATTGTCTCTTGGAGAGATAAGGATATTAGGTCCAACCTTCTAACTCCTCCCTTCTTTTCTCCTAGGTCCCTCATCAAGCTGAAATCCCCCACTAGAATCCAACTAGGACTACCCAATAGATCTTTCACATACCTGGAGTTTCTTAAGAAACCCATCCTTTCCCCTGGCAATGTCGGGCCATAAACACCAGTAAGTTTTATTTTTCATTAGATTCGATGTATTCAAACTAACTTGAAAGGTCATTGTAGGAGGCCATCCAATTATGGAAGGAAATAAATCTAAAATCCCAGAGGATTCCCAACCCACTACACAACCCTTTGCATCCACTACCATACATTATGCCATGGACCAACTTTTGCTTGTGATTTCGTTAAGATTTTCCCATTTTACTTTCATTTCCTGAAGTATGATGATATATGGTTTCTATTTCTGGATCTAATCTTTCAAGTACCTCATATTACCCTTGGAGTTAAGGCTTGTTATGTTCCAAGAGACTAACTTCATTAAGGAAGGGATGGGATAGAGCATTGGTAGTACTCTATTAGGATGTTGGCCTATCCTAAGTTGACTAAGATTGCCCCTGATTCCCAAATCACCTCACTAGTCGGTCAACTCCATTTCTTCCTAGAATTTGATACAAATTCCACCCTTCTTCTAGATGCATCACCTTCTCGAATTGCAAGGGTCATCAATGCGGGGAAGTGTAGTTGAGATTGGTGCTTCTCCAAGTCTTTGTATATTTGGTGGAATTGACCAGCTGGTCCTCACGGATCTCTACCAATCCATCCTTGGCCCAACTCTAAAGATAGGAAGCCATCACCCATTCACCAGAGTTGATTTGGTACAATTTTACATCATGCTCCAAGGCATGGCGAACATGTGAGAGGACATACTTTATTTATTTTCCTGCTAATTGTGCATCCCGGGACTTACATTTACTTGGATTCTTTGGCTTAGGGAGGTGCCCCTATAAGTGTTATTGGCTACTCTTTCATGGTCGGATCAGCTAATATGGAAAATAGATTGCTAGGGGGATGAGTGGGGCTTGATGTAGAAGGTATCGACATATTCTAAATTTGACCTAATGGCAGTTGGGAAGGAGGGCTTTTGTTGGGTGGAGGATGCCACCTAGTGGCTTCCTAGAAGCCATCAGAGGAGGCAGTCGAGGGGTCGGGGGGGTAGCATCTTGGTTGGGGGAATTTTGAAACAGGTGTCCATACTCATGATTGAGTCTGCATTTGAAGGGAACGTGCTCATAGTCTAAAGGTTGAGACCACATTTCATCCTGGTACTCTATTTCTACAAATTCTAGCAAGGGTTGGGATATATCCATGGACATGTAGATCGGGGCATAGGAAGAGAACCTCCAACACCGACTAATCTCTGAGACTCGAACCAAATCACTGATTGAGTTTCCAATCGATTCCTAAATGTTCATTTCCGAGAATTCCTTTGGCAAAGAATACAATCACAACTAAATGGGAGTTGCAAGGAACTGTTCCTTCTCTGGGTTATAAAAGGATTCCAAATGGCGCATAAAGAGGCTAGTACTATTCCTAAAATTTGGGCCATTTTCCAAAATACGCTTGCAGTCCTCTAGGTCTTCAAAGATGATTGTGAAGAAATCCTTGGCTTGGAGGGAGATGTCAAATGGGGCTTTTAGCTGCCATTTGAGTTGGATCCAATGGAGTATGTCTACTTCTTAGAGATAAATGCCCATCAATTTTTAAATTATGGCATGATATTGCATGAAATGCCTAGATTTCTCTAGATTATGATTCATGATCACTACTTAGGGGGTTTTTTTGGCCTCAGTGATCTGAAATGGATCATAAATAACATTGAAGTAGAATTGAATATTTGGCAATAATGAGTTGATTGTTAACTCGACAACTTAATGTGGAAGACTGAAGGAAAGCAATTGATTTATGGCTTAATCAAGAACTTAAGAAGCACCATTAAACATGAAATTTTAGCAAAGAACAAAGATATAAGACACCAAACATTGATTACGGAGTTTGTCCTTATTGGACTACGTCTCCACGTCACTTTCAAGATGGTCATCCATTTTATTAAGGATTAACCTAAGGAAGTATTTAGATAAAAAAACATCAGATTGAACATGCTCACAGGCACCTCTGGTCTCTGTCAACATAAATCTCTCTCTCCTAGCTTTCCAAAGCCTATCTCAGTTCCCAATTCTACCTCCATACGACCAAGAAACACTAAAAACAAAATTGCCTCTCTCTCTTAGAATTTGAGTACAAAGTCATCAAAAGCTCCAATAAATTCATCATGCACAAAATTGACATGTATAATGTGCTAAGGTTCATCATCGACTTCCTTTTGGCTAAACATAGCATGTGATTGAATGTGTGTGTTCTCGGTCTTGTCACATAGTTCCACCTTAGGATAAGGTGATATGGTGGTTGTACTAACAACTATCCATAAACAAATTAGAACCCAAAATTGGACCGTAGTATAACAATAACCCTGGCAGTCTGCAACCGGCATGGAGAGGCTTGATTGAGGACATGTGACTAATGGTCAAACTGCTAGCTGCCACCTAAGCGATCAGTCCCGAAAGTTCTAGCATGCTAGCATCCAACTGTCCATTTGATAGATTTATACCCAATGGTTGTGATCTTCTAGTAGTCGGCTCCAAAAATGTGCGGTGATACTGACTACTCATATGTCGCAAACCTTCAACGTGGTTAACTGTTATGGTTAGCTGCATAATTTTTAACATTTGTGTTATACATAGGTCCGAAGGGCTTTTTTGCAAAGGTTTGTAATATCATATGTGCTAGGTTTTAGAACTTAGGCTTAGGTTACTTTTTTACATAAAGAGATCTTGCCACCTTAGCTTAGGATTTTCCGCCATAGTTAAAATACCATTGTCACATCATGACATAAAATATTGACCACATTTCCACCATGAAGAATCTCGTTGAACAAATTGACGGAACTAAAGTGCTGAAGATGAACTGGACTTCCTTATCGAACTGGAATGATGTAAGATCCTTTTGGATCAATCATCTCTACTTGAAATATTTTTGACCACAAAAGTTTGATTTAAGCAGACATTAGGTGAGGGTATAGCTCTCTTACTTTTCTAATCTCCATCCACCTTGCCTTGCTCGGATTCATGCCCTTGAGTTCCACTCGAAGATATTCGTGGCACTCATTCATATACTCAAGTGCAAAATCATCAATAGTAGGAATCTGTGTATCTTCCTCTGGATCAATGATCATTGGAGGTTCATACAACTTTAGATTTTCCACGTTTGGAACTCAGTAAATATGCATGTAAGGAGGTAAATCTAACCAGAATGCATTATTTCCAATCTTTTCAACAATCTTGAAAGGTCCATACCTAATGGGTTTCAGTTTTGTACCTTCCCTTTTCGACCTATTCTTACTGATATACAAATATAGATGATCATTGACCTGAAAATGATGATCCACTCGATGCTTGTCACGATGCATTTTGTACTTGGCTTGACTCTGCCATAATTGATCCTATACTGCTTCATGTATCTGTTGTATGCATTGAATGAACTTAATTGCTTTTTTTTCATCATCGTGTCCACCCACTTTATCTTATTCAACAAACATGAAATCTATTGGTGACTTTGGTAGATACCCAAAACATGTTTGAAATGGTGATTGATTAGTCAATGAATGTAAGGCTCAATTGTCATAAGGTAAAGATTCATCCCACAACCTAGGATGTTTTCTACAGTAACCTCGAAGAATATGTATCACTGTTCTGTTCACCACTTATGTTTGTCCATCGGTCTATGGATGAAAAATTCTTCTCTTCTTGAGATTTGTGTCCATGATTCCCCACAAAGTGGACCAATGCTCTCCTACAAAATGGGTGTCTCAATCAGTAATATTGGAAGTAGGTAACCAAAAATGAACCCATACCTATTGAAAGAACATCTGTGCAGTATGTTCAGCAGTCACTTGCTTTTTTCATGGAGTAAGAATTCACATTTTGTTGAAACAATCAACCATGAAATACATGTAAATATGCCCTCTCCTAGACATAGGAAGTCCTCCAACAAATTCCATGTAAATTTTGTCCTGTGGTCACAAAGGAACTAGAAGTGGCATGTACAAACCAATCTTTCGATTGCTTGGCTTGCTTATCAAACACATCACACATCCTTTAAGATACTTAACAATTGTTTCATACATGCGAGGCCAGTAACAATAACTTTGAATATGCACCATTTTCTTTTTGATGACAAAATGTCTAGACTTGAAATGTGAGAAGAATGTGTTTCTCCAATAACATGCGCCCTTTCTGTCTGTGGTATGCACAACTTACCTAGATGATATAACAACCTATCATGAATATGAAAAGTGACTTCTTCCACCAGAGTACCATGAGTTAGTGATTCATAAATATCTTTGAAATCAACATCTATACTATATTGTTCTAAATAGATTTCATGTTTTAAAGAACTATTCTGTAGCACTACTGAAGCATTCATAGATTGTCTAGACAACATATGAACTACTTTGTTTGTTACCTCTTTCTTGTACTTAATTACTAAGTGAAATTGCTGAAGAAATCCCATCCATCTGTAATGACGAGATTGTTACAACTTAGTCTGAGACTGAAGGTACTTAAGGAGATGATGATCTATGTGAATCACTATCTCCTTACACATTAAGTAGTGTTTCCATTTCTGTAAAATTTCAACTAAAGAAAACATTTCTTTATCATATTTCAGATAATTTATAACTACCTTAGAAAAAGTTTCAGAATGAAAACAAATAGGTTTCACTTTTGGAAGTAAGACTACACCCATTGCATAACCACTAGCATATGTTTCAATTTCGAATGGTTGTTGAAGATCAGGGAAAGCTAAGATTGGTGCTGTGACAATTTTCTGCTTAACTTTATCAAATATTTTTGTTGTTTTCCTCCTCACTGAAAGGAAACTTTAGAAATTGTTAAAGCATGTAACGATGATCCAATCAAAGAAAAATGAGCAATAAATTTTCTCGAATATTGAACTACACCTAGAAAACTCCTAACTTCAGTCACGTTCTGTGGTCTTGGCCACTTAACAATCACATCGATTTTAGCTGGATCTATTTTCAAATTACCACCTCTAAATATGTAACTAATACAATTATATCATGTTATCCCAAACTCACATTTGGAAATTTTAAGGTACAAATTTTCCCTGCGCAACACTTCAAAGACCTATTTAACATGCCTAACATGCTCTTCCATACTGAAACTGAAAACTAGGATATCATCTAAGTAGATTATGACAAATTTATCAATGTATGGGCGAAATACATCATTCATAACCCACAAGAAAGTTGCCGGAGCATTACACAAACCAAAAGGAATTACTAACCATTCAAATAGTCTTTGACTAGTTTTGAATGCAGTTTTCCAGATGTCATTTTCTGTAATGTGAATTTGATGAGACCCACTAAGCAAATCCAACTTAATGAAATAGACAACATTTTTCCATTGATCAAGTAAATCATCTATCCTGGGAAGAGGATAACTATTTTTTATTGTTATTTTGTTTAAGGCCCTAAAGTCGACACACATTGTCCATGTCTCGTCTTTCTTTGGAACCAAAATTATGGGTGAACCACACGGGGATGAACTGGACCAAATGAAACCTTTTTCAATCAACTCTTGTATTTGTTTCTTTATTTCCTCATTCTGTATGACTGACATGTGATACATTTCAACATTAGGAAGAGGGGCATCAGAAATCAATTGTATCTCATGTTTAATTTCCCGTTTAGGAGGAATATGTTTTCATTATTTAAATAGACTTTGAAAAGAATCTACCACTTTAACCAAAATATCTTTAAACTGATATTCACAACCTGTAAAAACGTCATGTTGATCCTTATGTTGTTCTTTTACAACCATGAATATATATCTCATACTTGAACTTATTAATCACTTCATATGATTAACAGTAACTAAATCCAAGTGTGTTTTGAGTTTATGTGCCTTGACAATGTATTCATTACATATATCTTACATTGATACTTATGCTCTTTCCTATGAAACACAACATCACGATCATAGAGATAAGGACTCCCTAGCATTGCTACAGATACGTCTACTAGAAACACATATAAATCCACTACATCAATGTAATTAGCTGTGATGGCAAATTTTAAGCGACACTACTTTGTGACGTTAATATGAGTCTCTTTATTTAGCCAACCTAATGCGTATGGTCTTGGATGATTATGTGTCTCCAAACCCAATTTCTTAACTAAATCTTCAGATATTAAATTTTCTTGTGATCCACTGTCAAACAATGTATCTATTTTGGTGTGCTTAGAAGTTATCCTTATATGAAATAATTCAACTCCTTTATCCTCATTCACATGATTTATGTCTGAAGAAGTTGCAGAAGTACAAGAACTTGAGCTAGTGTCATAACTTTTACTTGTCTAAACCATTGCGGTTATTCTCCTTTCATCACTTGAGTCGAACCCAAATCTTGTTGGATTGTTGCATTAGCATTCTTTTCACCTTTCTTTTTCTGTAACTTCTTTGGTCTGAGTTTTGGGTGAAGTTTCCAACATCTAGATTAATCATTTATGGTCGTCTAGTAGTGAGTACAAGTAAGTATTTCATTTTCCTTCTGAGTTGTCACTGTTTTCTTTCCCTTTGAATTTCTGTTCCTCTTGTTGTCTTTGTAATCCTTGATTTCCAACTGCTTGGATATTTTTGTGAAAACTTGAATGGTCTGCCACCTAATTCAATATTTATGGCTTCAACACACACTTCATGAAAGTCATTAGGATTAAACATCAATAATGCATGCTATAAATATGAACGTAAACTTCCAATGTACTTCAATAAAGTTTCACGTGTATCCAATGGAATAAAAAGCACCAAATCTTTCTTCCTAAACTCTTGAGTAAACTCTTGAACATTTTTCCCTTTATGTTGCCTCAAATGCTGCCAATCAATAACAACTTGCTGCATGTATCTCAAAGGATATAATTGTTTTGTGAGACATTTTAAAAACTTAAAACATGAAGAGATGACTTTGCCTTTCCTCTTTAAATCTACTTGAGTTTTACTTTCCCACTAGATTAAATTTGTTCCCCCCATTCTAAGCACAGCTAGCTGAATTTTTGTTTCTTCATCGAAAATGTTGTGAACTCTAAAATAAACTTCTAATTGTCTAATCCAGTTATCTAACTTTTCAAGATTCCTTTTCGCATCATAAATAGGTAGTTCAAATTTAACATCAGGTTTCAAAATAGATCATTTCTTAGGTTTATTTTCTGTTTTAGAATCAGAACTACAAGAAGAAGAAGATGATGATGATGGAGATGATCGAGGAGAAGGAGGTTTATTAGTCTTGCCTTTTCACTTGTCTTTCTTTGATGCCTTTGAAGAAGAAGTTGAATCTCTGGCCTTCTTATCATCATAGAGTTATCCCAACATCTGATGCATGGTTAAGAACATTTGATGAAACTGTTCCTGATCTAATATCTTCCCTTCATGAGTTTCACCTACATCAGATCCTGTCATTGTCAATTATTGAGGGACTTTTCGCTTTCCAATTTCTGGGTCGAACTCCTGAAGTTTTCCTTCTTCCCGTGGCAACCTAGACCTGGTTAACATTCACTGGAAAAAATTCTAGAAAATGTAACCTGCTCTGATACCAAATTATATGATCTGAAATGGATCATAGATAAAACTAAAGTATAATTGAATGTTTTCCAACAGTGAACTCATTGTTAACTCGATCACTTAATGTGGAAGACTAAAGGAAAGAAATTGATCTACAACTTAATGAAGAAATTAAGAAACATAATTAAACATGAAATTTTAGAAAAGAGCAGAGATAGAAGAAAACAAACATTGATTACAGAGTTTGTCCCTATTGAACTAAGCTCTAGATCCTCTTTCAATATGGGTGTATCTTTTATTAAGGATTGATCCAAGGAATTATTTACACAAAAAAACATCAAATTTAATGTGCTCATACGCACCTCTAGTTTCTTTCAACAGAAACCTCTCTCCCCTAGTTTTCCAATGCCTATCTCAGTTCCCAATTCTACCTTCGGACAACCAAGAATCACTGAAAACAAAACTACCTTTCTCTCTCATAATCTAAGTACAAAGTCTTCAGAACCTCCAATGTTTTCATCATGCACAAAACTGACATTTATAATGTGTTCAAGTTCATCCTTGACTTCCTTTTGGCTAAATATTGTGTGTGGTTGAATGTATGTGTTCTAAGTCTTGTCACATAGTGCTACCTTACAATAAGGTGATATGGTAGTTGTATTAAAAACTATGCATAAACAAATTACAACCTGAAATTGGAACATAGTATAACAATAACCCTAGAAGTCTGCAACTGACATGGAGAAGCTTGATTGAGGACATGTGACAGGCAGCCTAACCATTGGTTGCCACCTAGGTAGTTGGTCCCAGCAGTTCCAGCACATTTCCAGCCAACTGTCCATGTGACAACTTTATCCCCAACAATTGCGGTCTTATGGCGGTTGGCTCCAAAAATGCGTGGTGATATTGACTGCTCATATGTCGGAAACCTCCGATGTGGTTAACTATTATGATTAGTTGCATAATTTTTAACATTTGTGTTATACATAGGTCCAAAAGGGTTATTGGAAAAGGTTTGTAATATCATATGTGCTAGGTTTTAGAACTTAGGCTTCGGTTAGGTTTTCACATAAAGAGATCTTGCCACCTCAGCTTTAGGTTTTTCCACCATAGTTAAAAAGCCATTACAGACAACTTTGTCATATCATGACCTAAAATCTTGGCCATAATTCCACGATGAAGTCTCTCATCGGACAAACTGACAGAACTTAAGAGCTGAAGATGGACTGGACTTCCTTGTCAAACTATAATGATGTAAGATCCTCCTTGGATCTCTTAGGGACGCATTGACCTTTCAAGTGCATTTTCCATTAGGCTCTAAGTGCTCATAATTCAGGTTATTTTCCATTATAATTTTTTGTGCTTGCTAAGGAACTCACATTCGAGTGATGGCCGTCGGTTAAATTGTATTTGAAGGATGGGGGCAATTCCCTTGCCTTGGGAGAGCATGCCATGTGACCAACTAATCAGAAGGTGAGATCAGGGACAATGAAAGAGATGTGTGCGAGCAAGAAACTTGGTACTACAAAATGCATGAAAGCAAGTTTGAACCCTTGCACAGTGTAACCCTAGTGCAACGAAACCCTAACACAGTTGTTCAAAGTCAACAATTATTTATTCTAAAATATCCCTGATTTAAAATTAGTTCATTTAAAGAAAATTTTGACAGTCTGCCAATCGCAATGAATATCTAAGTTCATAGATTTCCTAGCTCATGATTCTAGTCACATGGGAAGATTTGAAAGGGTCATCCTATTTCCAAAAATAGCTTGTAATAAGGATTCTAAGCGATATTAACTAAGGTGTGGCCATTTTAAATTTGGTGCACAAAGTAGGTAAATTGTTTCAAAAAGTTGCATTCTACGTCATGGAGCTACTTTTACTCATAAAGATGATGGCCATACTATTGACGAATTACTAAAATGGAAAAAGAAAATGCCCAAGGGTGTGGAGAGTTTCACCGTGGTTTAGTTTTAGTTATGAGGCTACTATGTGGTGGAATTACTTGACTCTAAGAAAATGGAGGCACTTTCTGATGAAGAGTTCAAAAACGTCCTCTTGGACAAGTGGTCTCAGGATGTAGAGAAGGAAAATATAAAACAAAAAGGGTTATTTTCTAGTGATATGTCCACACTACAAGTTCATGGAATTATTCAAAAAGAGAATATGATTGTGTCTATCAATTCTAGTTGCCAACATAATTTTATCAATGTTAGATTGGAAAAAAACTTGCAAGTTCCAACAAAAACGTGTAGTTTACTATTGAGGATATTAGAATTTATAAAGATTTGAATATTTCTTTGGATAAGTGTATGTTGTTGGCACATCTCCCATCATACTAAGATTTTTTTAAATTTTTTTTCCAATGGTTGTTCATTGCACCAATGGATTTAGACAAAAAAGATTTAAATAGACAAGTTTCAATTGCAAGGGTCAACATGAAGGGTACAACTGTCAGTTCGTGGGGATTTTCAAGTGGGAAAAGGAAAAAATGACACATGGGAAGACACTTGGATGAATTGGATTAGGAAGAGGACAAGGGAGGAGGGTGATGTATCAAAGAGTCTCGTGCTCTCTTTGCATGCCTGCTTGAAAGTGGTCAAACTTCATTATATTGTACTATAATTCCAATGGTTTGTGAATATTACATGTTTATATTAATGTATTTTCCCTTTATTGCTATTTTTATAGATATATGTTTATTTCTTCATACGAAAGCAAGAAATGGTTTGTATCATGCAATATAATGAGGCACTGGACCTATGGAAGGGTGTATACTTCCTTATTGTAACACTACCATTTATGGTACGTTTAGAATGTGCAGTTCCTATATGTTATATCGTAATCCATAAGTTATATAACAATTTTAGGCCTAGTCCTCAGGTTGATTTTTGATTTAGTAGTCTTGTCATCATGTATTTAATGGATTCTAAAATTTATTAAATTTTTTTGGAAGTGGCCAAAATTCTAGGCTAGAAAAGTGCCTTGAATTACATGGACACTGGCACAAGTCTTCTGGGAAAAGTCCCCAGACACTGGCTTGCAGAACTGTGAGAGCATCCAGAAGTCCCCCAATGTTGGCATGCCCATAGCATGAGAGAATCTAGAGGTTAGCAGGTCTAAAATATCAGTGGGACCCAGGAGAAGGATGTTTGAGTGCATGTGATGTTGCCTGGGGGTGTTGTTGCTGATGTCAAAGGTATGGTTGATGTGTTCTATCAATTCCATTTCCTTAAGGTTGCCAAAGAGGTTGAATGCCTACATAGTGGCCTCTCTCATCTCATGTTCACATTGATTGGCCGATTACTTTGGTAGACATGGGAGGAGGGTGGTTACAAGAGAGGCACAAGAAATGGGAACCATGTAGTAAGTCACGCATAAGAGAATATAAACTAGAATGTGGCATAGGGGAGAGAGAAAATGAAACCTTGAAATGGAAGTAGAGCCCAAAAGCTGAGAGGTGTCCCTCTAACTAGAATCTGTTGATCACACAGCTATAAAAGGCACCCAAAAACAAATTTAATTGTAATTTTTCATGTAGAATAACCCAAACATGAAAATTGCAGCATACATGCCAAACTTGAAAAGGTAAAGGGACAATAGTGAAAAACTAGTCTTATGATTTTTCAAATGGAAATTATCATCACCACTGTAGTTTTAGTTTACAAGGGAGTGAATTTCATTTCTAAATCCATAAAGGCTTACCAAAGATAACAAGTCAATACTAAGTCAGGGCTTGAATGGATGACCAAAAAAGGGACCTCAATCGATGTTGATGATATCTAAGGCCATCGTGTTGGACATAAATATATAGCAGCCAGAAGTGATGAAGAAATAATAAATTTGAGCCATAGTAAAAAGTACATTAAAGAATAATAAAGCTAGCTAAAAATTTGCACATGTGAATTCTCGATGAACTATCTAGCGGATTGGTTGGTAATACAGAGAAAAGTGTGTAACTTATGGAAAATTAAGTACTATGATTGCAATATGCTTGTGTAAGAACCTCAGGATCATTGGTGCATTAAACATTCTCTACAAGGGAAGGCTATCATGTCACCTAGTCTCTCTACTAGGTGGAACAATTGCAACCCCCCCACGCCCCCCATCCCCATTTTATCCGAAAAACCCCATCTAGAGTTTTAAATATTAAATTTACTACTCTAATATTTTCATACTTATTTAAATTTTATACCATTCTTTTCCTTTCATTTTATTTGTATCAAATTCTGACATTTAACATATAGGTTTTCTACGAGACAGAGCATTAAACTTTCATGGGAACTGCTTCTCCCACTTCTACAAATTTCAAAATATCCTCACGCAATACATATAACTTTTATCTTGAGATACATATTGAAATTTTAAACAAATAACTATGAAAATATTTCCCTTGCGAGTGCACGTCAAAGGACATGGTGACCATTACAGCCCAAACTATATTAATGTTTGGTATTTTACCTTACAAACATACAAAGTGAAATGTTACATGGTAGATCATAGATTCTCCAACTTCATCTTACTATACATTGGCCATCTCATGAAAAACATAAACATATATAGAATTTTCTAGAACATTCAAAATTTATAGAACCAAAGCACCTCTTCTACCATTATTTGCTTCGCTAAACTCTTATCGGAAGACTTGGTGCATATAATTGTTTCAGAGCTTAAGGAATTTGAAAAATTAAATGCCTATGACACAAATATGGTTTACTTAATCCTATTTCAAGATTCATTCTAATGCAATCATATATAGCTCGAAAAATGATGGACAATGTCAAAACTCTAATAGCTTGGTTAAATGAAAATAATAATACATTTAATATGAAACATTAGTTACAACCCAAGGTGCCCTAATCACTCCCAATGCAGGGAAAATTGGGTCCCCTATGAATTTTCACACACATCAATCCATTTCTTCACTACAGAGTAACTGAAGCTTCACAAACATGAAATTTATCGAAATTATCTTGATGTAAGGATTTTGCAGAGAATATTATGTTAAAGTGTAAGGTATTTCTAGAGAGAAGATTGTAAAATAAGACGTTGAAAATTTGATGCGAAAAAGAATTTTAAATTGTGGAAGTTGAAAACATGGGATGTACTAGGATAATGAGGCTTGCATATGGAATTAGGTGTAAGAAGTAAGAATATTATGATGATGATCGATGATGAAAGTAGTAACTGATGTTAAAGCCCTCAGTACAATTCAATCGTGTCTCATTGATCATGTCTTGTTCAACATTGTTAGAGAAGTGTAAGTAGTACGCTTGTGTACCATGTTGTAAGGTGTATGTATGAGAAAGTCTTAGCTTAACATAATCTACTAAAAGGGGAATCTATATAGATTAAAGATGAAATAATGTATGGAAATTGTAAATCACCTAAATGTGTTTAATACTCTTACTTTGTAGTAAAATAATATCGGTGTCAAGCTCGATGGCAAAGATAAGGGAGTTACATTATTGTAAGCGCAACTTCATTTGTGGACAATTTTATAACCTCCATAAGCTTAATAATAATAGAAACTCTTGAATTGATGTTGTTATTAGAACTCTCTTTTCTGGAGAGGTGAGATAGAAATTAAGCATTAAAGCCTTAATGCTCGAAACAATTGTGGTTAGAGGTCACTCCAATGAGAAATGAGATAAATTTATAGGTAAATCTAGCCTAGAATCAAAAGGAAAGACGAGTAAAATATGATATTTATTCCATAGAAAATCAGGGCATTTTAAGAAATACTACTAGAAAATATAGAAATCCAACGAAGGTTCAAAAAAGTAGACAAATCTAGTTTATTAGACTTGAAGTGTGATCAATGAGGTATTGTTAATTTATGATGTTCCTGAATATTGTGAATTCTGGATATTACACTTTGGCACATATCATCATATGTGTGCAAATTTGATGTTCGATTTGTCTATATGCAAAATAATATATAATGAAAGTATACTGGTTTGGGAAGTGTCAAAAATAAATATTTTTGATGGTATTGTGAAAATATTTATAAACATGAGACATGTACTTGAATTTAAAAAAAATCGAACTTCTTAGGGATGAACCTTTACAATTTGTATGGAATTGCTTAGATCAATGAAGCAATGTTGGCATTTGAATAGGAAACACAATCCACTAATTCATGGAATTAGCAATTGGGTAATATGAGCAAGAAGGGACTACAAGTATTGATAAACTACAAGCTACTTGCAAACTTTAACTCTTTGAATTTAATTTTCTACAAACATTACATATTTGGAAAACAAGAAAGATATAAATTTAAAGTATGTAGAAATAATAGTAAAATTACTCTTTATTACATTCATTTTAATATTTGGGGTCGATCTCCTACTATTTGTTTTGAAGGATTGTCATATTTTTTCATTTATAGATGATTTCTCTAGAAAAGTATGGGTCTATGTATTAAAAAGAAAAGTTGATGCATTCAGAGCATTTAAACAACTTTAAACTACAATTAAAAAGAGAACTAAGAAGATAGTCAAATTTCTAAGAAAACATAATGGAGAGTTCACTTCTTTAGAGTTTGAAGAACATAATGAGGAATATGGGATCCTGAGACAAAAAATCAGACTTAATTCTCCTAAGAAAAGTGTTGTCGCATAACACATGAATAGAAATGTCTTAGAAGGAGGTAGGAGTGTGTTATGCAATGTCAGTTTGAAACATGAGTTTCGGGTGGAATAAATCAATACTAGTTGTTATGTGGTGAATCAATCATAATTTGTTGCAATAAACTACAATATTATTAAAGAGGCATGGATGGGTCAACCCTATCATTATTCAAAAAAAAATTTGTGTGTGATGCATATGCTCTTACTTCTAGGAATCAAGATTCTAAATTAGACCCTAAGTTGAAGAAATACATCTTTGTTGCTTATGATGGTTTTTCTAATAGATATAGGTTGCGGACCATAGGTCCCACAAAAATGTCATCAATAGATCTGTGATATTTCATGAATCTTCTCTTATTAAAGAAGATCAAGAATAAGGTGTTTTAAACTAGGAACATATACAAGAACAAATACAAAATCAAAAAAGTCAATTTGAGACTAAACCATCTACATAAAAATGGAAGAAAGAAGAAGCTTCTAGTGATAGATAAGTTGTAGATGTTGATGACATTCAATAAAATGTTGAAAGTACAACTAACATTGAGAAGATCTACATGAGAAAGAAAACCTCCTTAGAAGTTTATTGATTTCTCTTCATCTCTTTATTTGTTTACTGATGATACGGAACCTTATTGTTCTTAGTAATTATTAGATGATACCAATAATTCGAAATGGGTGGGAAGAATGAGAGATAAATGGATTCCTTGAAGAGGAACAAAACTATGGATTTTGTAGAACTTCTCAAAGATAGAAATATTGTTGGATGTAAATGGGTTGTCAAATTGAAAATAGGAATTGATGGAAATATTGAAAGGTATAAAGTCATACTGTTTGCAATGGGTTATTATAATATGGAATGTATATATTTCCATGAAATATTTTTTGCAATTGTTAATCATTATATGTCTATATTTTTTTTGGCTCTAGTTTTTTTGCCTGATTTGCAGATAGAGAAATGAGATGTTAAAACAACATTCTTGCATGGATATTTCAATGAGGAGATTTATATGGAACATCCAAAAGTTTTTGTACAATGTCACAATGGAAGGTCAGTTTGCAAACTC
The DNA here is from genome assembly GCA_000404065.3 of Pinus taeda. Taxonomy (NCBI): domain Eukaryota; kingdom Viridiplantae; phylum Streptophyta; class Pinopsida; order Pinales; family Pinaceae; genus Pinus; species Pinus taeda. The sequence continues at coordinate 83,348 of APFE030629443.1, forward strand.
AAGAAATCACTGTATGGCTTGAAGTAGTCACCAACACAGTGACACAAGAAGATTGATTCTTTCATGATGAGACAAAATTATATTAAAGGTGAGCTTGATCATTGTGGGTAATTTAAAAGTTTGAATGACATCTTCATTAACTTAGTGTTGTATGTTTACGATATGCTCATTACAAGTAAAAGCATGGAAGAGATCATTAGGTTAAATGATCAGAGTGTAAGGAAGTTTGATACTAAGTCTCTAGGAAGTGAAAAACAAATCTTGCACATTAAAATACACATAGCCCAAAAAAATGGTAAGCTCAAGCTTTCATATCAGAAGTATGTAGAGAAAATAATTGAGAATTTTGTGATGAAAAATGTTAAACTGGTTAATATCCTATTAGTTTCCCACTTTAAGATTTTATTAAGCTTGTATCTGAGTAATGAAGAACAAAAAAATTATATTTCTCATGTGCTATATGTTAATTTAATAGGAAGTGTGATGTATTTGATGGTTTGTACTAGACTGGATATTTCACATGCACTGAGTATTTTCAAAAAGTTCATGGAAAATCGGGGAAAATAGCAATGGGCTGTAGTGAAATGGGTGCTTCAACATCTTTTAGGAATGTGTGATTATTGTATCACCTTTAATAAATGTAATGATTATGTTTGCAAATATGTTGATTCATATTTTGAAGGTGGTTTAGACATGAGAAGGTATACTTTAGGATATGTATTTACTTTTGCAATGGGGTCCATTAGTTCGATGTCGAAACTTCAAGAAATAATTTACTTATCTACCATAGAGGGAGAGTAATTTTTTCTCTCACATGGTTGCAAAGAAGAAAATTGGTTGAAGGGTATTCTAAGTGAACTAGGGAGATTACGAATTAATGTGGCTATATTTTCCGATTGTAAAAGTGCTTTACATATAGTTGCAAATCTAAATTTTCATAGTAATACCAAACATATTGATATAATAGGTTAACACCTAGTCATTGGGATTGGGTGAACATTTGTAAATAATGTAAACAGTGAATAACGGAGAATAAGAAAATGAAGGGACATTGGGAGGTGAAGCCCAAGAGTCTCTCCCTGCTTGTATATAACCATTATCAACCTTAATGAAGAAATGCAATTTGTTTTGAGGAGTTACCTCTTGGCCTGACATGCTATCAGAGCATGCTCCCAAAATAGCCTTTATTTTTAACTCCCTTCTTCCATATTTGCAGTCTTCTCCATTTCTGAAATATGCCAAGAATGGTTCTTCCCTAATGCATATTGAGTCCCTCATATCTTCTAATCCTTTCCATCCTTTGTCCCTATGCGCTCGATGCCTAGAGTACTAAATAAAGGAGGCGTAGTGATTGAATGTTGAACAATTTATTTTCTGCTTCTTAGGCATTGAATGGGCTATCGTCGAGACTAGTATAGGAGAACTGGTCACAATGGGAGTCGAGATGCTACAAGAGTCAAGTTGCAGTGTGCATTTCCTAGAGCCGTGAGTGAACAAAGTTGAAGTGAATGTTTTTCTTTTATTATTTTTGCTGACCTCCCCACTATAATACCTTAACCCTCTACACTGTATTACCTCCTCGGCATGTCCATTACATACATATATGCTACAAATGCATACATATCCAACTTCCTATGTAACACACTACAGCAAACTTCCACCTACCTCTGTCATGCTACCCATACTTATTCACTACCGCTCCCACTCAGTTTATTTACATTGTGTCTTTTTGGACTAAACACCCATACCACTATGTTTAATGAACATTGTCGATTCGTGGCCTCTGTCCTATATACCACACAACCTCCTATCATAATATACAATGTTGCCACAGTTTCATATATCCTCACTATCACCTCGCCATAACGACTCCTGCTATGTTGGTTGTTTTCCATTATAACACCTCGTCCCTCCACTGTATATTCGATTGGTGGGTGTATCCTCTATGACATTGGCAAGATTTGGAGCTATGGGGACTTATGTTTGTAAATCCCCAAGCATTGTGAGAGCCTCTCTAAGAGTTCTTCTCATTGGATGGGCTACCATGCTCATCACCTATGATATGCCTAGGCTCTTTGTTTCCACTGGAATATAGCATCAGTATGAATGAATAAATTTCCTGTATAATATTATGTAAATTTCTATTTGTAATAATCATCCATGCAACACTGGATGATTGAGTTTGACTATGTAACAAACATATCACATTTTTTTTATCTCCTCGCCTCCATTGGACCCTTCGCCTATATAATCCCTCCCCATATAAACCCTGCCCTCCCTCCATATAACATTCACCAACACATATTTCAAATATACTCTCACCCAAATAATACCTTTGTTTTCATATATCATAGTGCATTATGTTTTACACATTACCAGCAATGGTGAAATTTCTTATAGTCTATTAGCAGCAGAGTAATTTTTTTCTCATGGTACACATACTTAAAATGAATTCATAAATATCTATTGTTGGTGTTGTTCTCATTGGCAAGGAGAACTATCTTGAGTGACCTCAGAAGATCAAACAAACTCATTTTGAATGAGTTGTGGAAAGGTATCTATGAAGGAGTAGGATACAATGCACATCAAAAGCCCACTTCAGATAAGGAGTTCGCCATTTGGGAAAATAGGAACATGAAGGCATATGCCTTGGCTGCAACATCTATAAATGAAGAGTTGAGTTGCCATATTTCACCATTTTAAAATGATTTTGAAGCCTTACAGTTGAAGGAACTCTATGAATCACACTTTGAACTTGAATTTTTCCAATTAATGATTTAATTGTTCAATCATGAATTTCATAATGATGATCCTCTTTCTTTAGCATAATACATAAGATCTATTATGCATCATATCAAAGTCACTAATGTTGAGCTAGACATTCCTCTAATAGATTTTGTCAAGGCACTTTATCCCACTTATTCAAATTATCTTGAGTCATTGCAATCAAATGGAAAGCTCAAAGAAATTACATTTGACTCCCTTGTGAATAAATTTGCTAAGAGGGAGAAAGCTTTTGAGAAGAATATAGCTCCTTAGTCTTCTAAAGAAGCTATGTGTATTGGACATAGAGAGAAGAATCATGCTCAATATTGTTCGAGAGGAAGAGGTGGTCGAAGAGGAAGAGGAAGAAGAAATTTTAGAGGTGGGGGGCAGACATTGTTAAGGAGAAAAATCTGATCTTCCTTGCATATGTTGCAATAGAGATGGATCACATGATGAATCCACATGCAAGTTTCCTTGGTAAAAAATTGAGAAAGAAATAAATCAAGCCAAAGGGAAAACCAATGACAAAGAGAAAAGTAAAGCACCTGAATCCTCTCACTATGTTTTGGCACATTGTAATATTGAAGTAAATGGAGACATGTTTAATGTTTCACTTGGTTCTTGGAAAAATGATTGGTTGCTTGATTCAAGAGAAACTTACCACATGACTCTTAGAAGATATTGTTTTGAAGAATTTACTAACAATGTTGATGGAGCAGTATACTTTGCAGACAAATCAAAACTCAAGCCATTAGGGCTTGGTACAATCATGCTCAAATTGTCTGGTCTTCCAGATTTCCTCTCCATGATGTTCTATATCTCCCACAAGTGAGGAGAAACTTGTTGTCCTTGGTCCACATCTGCCAGCAATGATACTCGATTCATATGTTTGATGGAAAGGTCGAGGTGAGAAAAGCATCAAATAAATCACTTGTCATGACAAGGATAGAAGAAGAAAGACTTCTGAAGCTGCAAGGTACCTCTTATCGTGCACAAAATTTCTCATACAATTCTCATTATGATGAAGGTACATTTCCATCGAGTCTTTTATGGCATGTTAGATTTGGACAGTTGAACATTGACAGTCCTCACGAATAAAAATGGTTTTACTCTTTTGCCTACAATTTATAGGAAACATAAGCAACATGATGCTTTTATTCTAGGAAAGCATGGCAAACAATCTTTTCATGATTCACATCTAAGAGCACATAGAAATCTTGAACTCATTCGTTTATATTTATGCGTCCAATGCTTGTTCCTTCTAGAAATGGAAATAAATAGATGATGACATTTATTGATGACTACACCAGAATGTGCTGGGTTTATTTATTGAAGAACAAATCTGACGCTTTTAAAGCATTCAATAAATTTCATACATGGATTGAAAATTATGCACAATCTCATATTGGTTATATTTGCACTGATAATGGAAAAGAATACACTTCAAATGAATTTGAAAACTATTTTGGCTAGTATGGGATCAAACATCAAACCACTATTCCTTATAATCCACAACAGAATGGAGTATCTGAAATAATTAATAGGACAATCTTAAGTATGGTACATTACATGATGTTTTTCAAGAATGTAAAACTAATGTTTTGTGTTGATGTAATTCTATGTGTTCTATATGTAAAGAATAGGGATCCATCTAATTCTATTAAAAACAAGACTCCTTATGAAATGTGGTTTGGCCATATTCCTTTGGTAAAGCATGTGAGGGTCTTTTGTTCCACTTGCTATGCCTTAATACCAAAGGTACAAAGAGACAAACTTGGTGCAAGGAGTCGTAATCGTTTCTTCTTGGGGTATTAAAATATCTTCAAAGAATACTCTCTCTATCATGAAGTTATTAATAAGTTTGTTGTATCTAGAGACGTAATAATATTCCAAAGCTGACAATGTTGTTGAGCGACAACTTGATCGCTTGGATAGATTCTGATATGCAAAATAATTCAAAGAATTTCATAATAGGATTCCACATCTTGAAGGGGGGATTCCTAGAGTGGATGAATCTGTGGAATTTTCTAATGAAGCACTCTCTCCCCCACATTAAGCTCCAACCACTGATGATACTTTAAGTGATGTGATTGACAGAATTGGGAGACTCAATCTTGATTCAGTCCCAACTCAATCAATTGAGCAACTTAGACCATCTGAGAAAGGTCCCCAAGAATGGCTGGCGAAGACACTTGAAAGTGTTCATCCTTATGAGGTTTGAAAGACACGAACAAGAAATTCAAACAGGAAAAATGGAGGTGATGTAGATGATTCTGATTCATCTGTTAATATGGATGTTTCTTATGATTGTGAACTGAACTTTTCTATATATTTTGAGCCAACTTCCTTCAAAGAATCCACTTCTCATGATGATTGGAAAGAAGCGATGAAAAATGAGTATGATGGCTTGATAAAGAATGGCACTTGGAAATTGGTTGATCCTCCATTGGGAACCAAACAAATTGGCTGCAAGTGCGTCTACAAGAACAAGTATAACACTGATGGCTTACTTGGCAAGCATAAAGCCAGGCTTATGGAAAAAGGTTTTTCAGAGAGGGAAGGGATCAATTATGAGGAGACTTTTGTGCCCACAAAAAAATGGGCTACCATCCAAACACTCTTTGCCTTGGCAACTCAGAACAATTTGAAGCTCCATCAAATGGATGTAAAAATTTCTTTCATGAATGGATATTTGGAAGAAAATGTTCTTATGTCACAGCTAGAAGGATTTGTTTTGAAGGGACATGAACATAAAGTATTCAAACTTGTGAAATTCCTATATGGCCTCAAGAAAACACCGCAAGCTTGGTATGAAACGTTAATTGATCATCTTCTCAAACTCAACTTCAAACATTATGATCTTGATGATGCAACTTGTTTTATCAAGAAAGTTGGCAAAACAATTTTATATGTTGTGTTATATGTAGATGATCTTTTGATGACATGGAATAATGAGAGCTACATTGCATCCATAAATAAGGAATTGAAGAAAGGTTTTGAAATGGTTGACTTGGGATATGATCACTACTATCTTCATATTGAAGTAACTCAACAATTGAAGTATGTATACCTCTCTCAAAGGAAATACATTGGAGAACTATTAAATAGGTTTGGCATGGTTGAGTGCAATCCTTTGACAACTCCAATGGAATAGAACTTAAAGCTCACATCCATTGAAGGAAAAGAATTTGACGATGCAAGAAGGTATAGACAGCTTGTAGGAAGCCTCAACTACTTGACTACTACCACACCGCATATATCATTTGTTGTTGGAATCCTCTCTAGTTTTATGCAAAAGGCTTGTGAGGGACACTAGTCTATTGCAAAAAGAGTTCTAAAGTACTTGAAGGGAAGCCAAGACTTTGGACTCAAGTGTACACAGGTGGGTGACTTCAGTTTGATTGGATATTCTGATTCAAACATAAATGGAGAGAAAGAAGCTAAGGTATCTACTATGGGTTATGCGATGTGTGTTGGATTAGGTGATGTCACCTAGAGATCATGCAAACAATCGGTTCCAGCAGATTCCACAATAGAGCAGAATATGTGGCAACTGTTGAGGGAACAAGAGAAAATGTGTGGCTCAGGAAAATTATGGAAGATTTGTAGGTAAAACAAGTACATTCAACTCCACTCATGATTGGAAACACCTTTGCAATAAATTTTGCCAAGAAGCCAAATTTTCATGATCGAACGAAGCACAGCGATACAAAATACCATCTGTTTCAACATCGCGTTGAGGCCAAGACAATCCATCTACGTCATTGTTCCACTAATGAGCAAATTGCAGACATCTTCACCAAAGTGCTTGGAAGAGAAAAGCTTGAAAGATTTGTAATAATGCTTGGACTCACCAACATCCCTTCAGATTAAGGGGGGGAATTGATAGCTAATCATTGGGATTAGGTGAATACTTATAAATAATGTAAATAGAAAATAATGGAGAATAAGAAAATGAAGAGACACTGCGAAGTGAAGCCCAAGAGTCTCTCCATGCTTGTATATAACCATGACCAGCCTTAATGAAGAAACGAAATTTGTTTTGAGGAGTTACCTCAGCTTGACATAAAGTACCATTTTGTAAAACATTTTACTCGTGGAGGTGGAGTTCATGTTATAAACGTCCACACTCAAGAAAATTGTGAAGACATATTTATGAAACCAACATCAACAAATAAGTTATAGTTGTGTCTTGATTCCCTTAACGTGCAAAAAAAGATAATAGGAATTAGGCATTAAGAAAATTGTTGTTCAGGGTGGATATTTTTATAATATAACAACAATGTTTTAAAAAAAAATGTAAAACTAATTTTACCGTTATAAATATTACTGCAGCAGAGTTCGTTTATGAATGAATATAGTGATCTTGACAACGAATTGATAAAATAGTGAAATTAATGTTACAAGATTTTAAATCACTGCTACCGGGAAGACCTCTCAAATTCCTAAAATAGTTCCGGCCAGAACACCCCCTGCTGCCTTGCGGGTGGGGCCGCAGACCTTGACTTGAGGCCCCCAGCTGCTCGTGTGGGCAGACAGGGTCTTTCAGACCATATCATATCTTAAAAGTATCGGTGACAATCAATCTACACAATGAGTTGATAAGATTTGTTTCTTTAACATTCAGGTCAATGGTGTGAGTCAAATTAATGAAAAAAAGTTGTCACGTTGATAATGATATCGAATTGAAATGTAAAATGGGCCGGCTATTCTTTTCCACGCCATGTTACAATTCCTCAATAGTCTACTTTGAAGCAAGCCATCCGTGGGATGGAATTTCATAAAAACCAGATCGGCTTTGTTGAGGGACGTCGTGTCGAAAGAGGTGTCCTCTTGCTTTTAATCGGATATTTTCATTTGAATCTTTTGGATCAAACGGATATAGAGTAGTTTGGCATTAACGGTGAAGTTCAACATCCGCGAGGCCTGGAATTTCAAATTCACTGAGAGAATTTGATCACAAGTATGACTCAGTTTTGACACCTGTGATTATAACGTTTACATAAATTACTAGTGTCCAACCATTTTTTATTATATGCTAAAATCCATAAGACTGTCGAATCTTTTATCATATACAAAAGTATTGAGATCCTCCTCGAAACTTCGAAGGGGTTATTGTGCTCTTGGCATTGAGCAAAAATACCAAAACTGCTTCCTCTTTTTGTTGCGAGTTCGATTTAGACGGAAGAAAGATAATGGTTGTAAATTGAACTCTACTTAAAACTTTGCCAGTTAATTTTTTAAAAATGTGCTTTCAAACATGTGCTTTGAAGTTCTACCAAAATGTATTTTCAAATGACAACATGCTCAGACATATTAACATTAATGTTTTTGTTTAATACGATACAAATTCTCAGCAAATATGTGCAAAATAAAATAACAAATCAAAAAATTGCAGAAGAATGCAAAATAAAATAAAAAATAAAAAAATTGCAGAAAAATGGATTTATTAGTAAAATTGAAATGATCTGAAATTGAAATGAGCAGCAAGTTGCTTGTTACAGAGTTCCATGTTGAAATGTTACGAGGTCCCATGTTGAAACAATTATCCGATAGCAAGGAAATCATCAAAATTATAGAAAAATATCCGATTATCCAAGTCCTTGTATTTACAATAGTGGTCACGTACCCATTCATAAACTATTTATATAATCAAAAGAATATAATTTATTTAAAAAGTACGGTCAATCTTCTTATGCCAGAAATCTTTGAATCTACCATGACAGGTTCGTTTTTGTTTTACCTGTCACTTTTGACGTTTAGAAAATCTTTTTTCAGAGTCATTTACGTCAGAAAATCTAAAAAAACATTCTGTAAAACGTCGAATTCCAGGGCTTGCATCGAATATCGCGACCGCTACCAACTTCGCGGGTTTTGCAAACACACAGGTATGACCCAAAGTATTGAACACTTTACGGGCGGGTCAATACTCTCGTGTAGCCACTCTATAATGCGAATTTTTGGAGATTCCGGTGACGGAATCCGGTGGAAGAAATTGAGGTTAAATCTTGATTTTTAGCAGTTAAAATGGGTTTTTGACTGCATATTTGGATTCAACACCCTGAAAAACCCCTGGGACCCTTAGATTGCGCAGAAACTAGTTATCAAACTTGAGATTCCAATAAATTGCGGCGGATTTTGACCGGAAAAACCCACCAGAAAAACTTTCAAAAAGTCTCATTATAGACAACTGCCTGGAATTTATTCAAAGCTAGGAAAACGATTCAGGGCACAGTAGGCCTGCCCCGTCTGGGCCCTCTCCACCCGTCCCAGTTTGCGGCAATTTCGAGAAAGCATAACAATCTACACTGGCCTAAGGGAGTAGGCGGCGAATGAACAGTTCACTGTTCCTATTTGTCTTATAAGTATTCGCATTCCATCGGATATTTTCTTGTAGAGATCTTCAAACTATCAGAGGTATCGCTTTCCAATACCGACTGACATTGTCTTTTCTTGCCAGTCCAATAGATATAGTATCGTTTGAGTTAAGAGAACTTCGATCTGATACCGTATCCTTTGTCGTCTAACGCTGAGCTCCGCTAACGATGAAGTACGCTAGAATGACTCTCCTGATTATGATCTCGTTCCTGCTCACTGTAAGCCGCAGCAGCAGCAGGTCCCTTATGAAGAATAACCTGTTTATAGCCCCCGACAGTCCTTCGGACTTTGATCCCATTCCCAATGCCCTTGACAACGATGGCTCCTGCTTACAGATGGCAGTCTGCCATGTGGAGGACGCGGTGCAGTGCCATGAACAGATAAGCCCCTCGTTGGTAAAGTGTGCCACCAGTGAGAACACACTATCGTTCAGCCGTAGCACAGGTTTTCAAAAGATCAAGGTGCCTCACTCGCCTGTAGATTCCGCCGGCAAAGCCGAGGGTGTTTTCAATTTTGTAGCGAAGGGCAAAGTAACACTGTCCGAACCCAGACCTACCGTAAATTCCTTGGTAACCGAACAACGGCTCTCCACATCTCGAACAGTAAACGTCCACATCTTCGAATCCAATCGCAGCCATGGAGATGATCGTGTGCTGCCAAAAAAGATCAAGATGCGCGAATCCAATCGCAGCCATGGAGATGATCGTGTGCTGCCAAAAAAGAGCAAGATGCGCAAACTGGTTTCTTCTCCAAGCACAGGGAAAGGCCACTCAGTGGAAGCTCATTGATGGGTGTCAACATAGTATGCGATCTTAGAATGGTGTTAGGAGCAACTTCTGAGCTTCCGGTTATTTTCCTGCCTCTACTGAACTCAATAGCATAGTTTTTACTTACAGCTTTGATCGCGATAACATATCTTTTATTTACAGCTTTGATCTGAATTACCTGAAGTATCTGAAAACGTCTTTTAATATTAGAATTTTAATATAAGAATTTATATATTACCTGTAATGTAATGGTTTTTTATCATGTGAAAACATTCGTTTCGTTAAGGCTAGGGTTTTGGTATGGGGATATTTAAGTGATACTGTTTTCACCATTTTAAAAAATAGAGAAACTATGCCTATGACATTTATGGTTAGTTCTTCTAAATTGATGTCTACCATAATTTTTATAGAAAACTCTTAACAGCAATTTATATTGTAAAACATCACAAAATTTCAAAATTGAAAAGCGTGTTGGGGATTTTTCTAGTAAAATCCCAAAAACAGAACATAAACTGAACACAGAGCAATGCTCTGTTTTTCTCTCCACGGGATCTTTAACACAGCAGAAACAAATTAAAATTTCTGTGCAACAAACTGAGTTTTCACACACCAAGGATTTCTATTCATTAATAAAAATTGATGCAAAATTCATCCCCTTTTTCCAGAGGGATTCACTAAGAACTTCAAAACAAATTACTCTGTCTCCTCCTCAGATTTTACACTGTTGTGTGTAAAAATCTCTTTTACATTACTGCTATAAAAACATACTTCAACTACAGAGAGTTTACATTCACTGCTGTGTGGAAATTACACAGATTTTTCTCAAGCTGCTGCGTGCTCTTTTTTTTGCATATTCAGAACTTTTTCATACGCACTGTTGTGCCTCACTTTTCAATTACATTTCATACTTTTCAATTACATTTCATTTACACTATTACATTTCATTTACACTGCTTTGTATATTTTCATAGGCGCTACTGCGTTCTACAAATGCACTCCTGTGCCTTTCCTTTTTCCTCTCTTACCTTGTCAAGAAACAAACATTACATATATATATGGTAACAAAAACTTACATCCGTTTTCACTTGCCACGCTGCCATAAAATAAAAAACAATAAAATTAAATGGTTTCACCAACTTTTAGTTCTGCCCATACTCCGGCTGAAATAAAATTAAAAACTTCACCAAAACTTACCAACCCACAGTAAATTACATTTATTGTTTTACTCACAAAACTGGGGTAAAGAAACTTTTACTTCACGTCAAATTTATTTGCTGCAGGCCTGTACTTCAACCATTTGACTTCAATTGGATCGCATCGCACAATCACAATTTTCGGGAGGAAAAAATGGAACACCATTGTATTGGTGCGATTTGCGATTTGTGATCGGATCGCATTGCACCATCGCAATCGCAGAAATCAAGTGAACAAAACGGAAGCTCCAAACGTATATGTGATTTGCGATCTGTGATCTCATCGCATCGCAAGGTAAGAAGTGCAGTTGAAATTACAATTTCAACACTCCCCTTTAATTTCAACTGCTGGGCATTCAATCATACCCAAACACTTCCTCAAAAATTTAAAGTTTTTATGATCCAATGGCTTGGTCAGAATGTCCGCGACCTGTTCCTGAGTGCTGCAATGTTGTAAAACGATTTCTCCATTGTTCACCAATTCTCTGATGTAATGGAACTTTGTATCAATGTGTTTCGTTCGTTTGTGAAACACAAAATTCTTGGACAAGGCAATAGCTGAGCTATTGTCACAAAAAATAACTGTTGCATTTGCTTGCTCTTGGCATAGGCTCCTTAACATCCTTCTCATCCAAACTCCTTGACATGTTCCTGCTGTAGCTGCCACATACTCTGCCTCTGCTGTAGACAACACCACAATGGGCTGCTTCTTAAAAGCCCATGAAATGGCTCCTGAACCCATGTGAAAAACATAACCGGAAGTGCTTTTCCGATCATCTACACTTCCAACCCAATCACTATCAGTGTATCCAACTAAATTTGAATATTCTGAGACAGTATATAAAACGCCAAAACTTTTTGTACCTTTAACATACCTCAGAATTCTTTTTGCTACTTGCCAATGTGCTTCCTTTGGCCTCTCCATGAATCTGGAAGTTAAACTAACAGCAAACATTATATCTGGCCTAGTTGTAGTTAAATACATAAGGCTACCAACTATGCTCTCGTACAAGCTAGGATCAAAATCCTTGTTGTTGTCCTCTTTGCTGAGTTTTAATCCCATTACCGTGGGAGTGATCGCTGCCTTGCACTCTTGCATATTAAATTTGCCCAACACTTCATTTACATACTTTGCCTGTGAGATAAAAATCCCATTTTCATTTTGATCTACTTCTATTGCTAAGAAGTATCTCAGCAAACCCATGTTAGTCATCTCAAACTCCTCTTTCATGACTGTTTTGAAATCTTCAATGAGGTAATCATCATTACCTGTAAAAATCACATCATCAACATATAACACAACAATTAGCAACTTACCGTCTTTTTCTTTGATGTAGACTATGGGTTCTCCCTCACACTTTGAAAATTCATTTTCCAGTAGATAGGAATCTATCCTACTGTACCACGCTCTTGGTGCTTGCTTCAACCCATAAAGAGCTTTCTTCAATCTGCACACTTTGTGCTCTTGGCCTTTCTTCTCATAGCCTAGAGGTTGTTTAATGTAAACCTCTTCCTTTAACACTCCATTTAGGAATGCTGAATTCACGTCCATTTGGTAAACTTTCCACTTGTTTTGTGCTGCTATAGACAACACTGCTCTCACGGTTTCCATTCTTGCAACCGGTGCGAAAGTTTCCTCATAATCTCTCCCATACTGTTGCTTGTATCCCTTGACAACCAGCCTTGCCTTGTGTCTTTCAATTTTGCCTTCAGCATTGCTCTTGGTCTTATAGACCCATTTGACTCCAATGACTTCTTTACCTTTTGGTAGCTCAACAACCTCCCATGTTTTGTTTCTCTCTATGACATTCATCTCCTCATCCATAGCTTCTATCCATTTCTTATCTTTGATTGCATCTTCGAAATGAATAGGATCATCAACATGACAATACAAGGAAAATAAGGAATTCATTCCTTCATCATAAATGTCGCTTAAATTTCTGAATTTCCTACCTCTTTCATTTGGTGTGCAAGTGCTTGAAGATGTACTTGAATTTCCACTTTGTGGTGTGCTTGGAGAAGCACTTTCATTTCTCCTCAAGGGTGTCGTTTACTGCCCTTGTGTTGGCGCTGCTGTTTGGGGATGCATTTCAGCCACCTCTTCATCATCTTCATCATGAGACAAATAGTTTTTAACATTCACTGTCTTCTTTATGCTTCCATCCCAAGCTTCCTCCTCAATGAACTGAACATCTCTGCTCACAAAAAACTTCTTGGTAGATGGGATATACAACCTGTAGGCTTTGGATTCCTCACTGTATCCAATGAAAAAACAGTTCTCCCCTTTGCTGTCCAACTTCCTCCTTAGCTAATCTGGAATGTGTGCATAGGCCACACATCCAAAAACTTTCATGTGGGTGACTCCTTGCTTTCTCCCACTCCATGCTTCTTCCGACACTTTATTCATCACTTCTTTTGTAGGACACCTGTTCAAAATATACGCTGCACAATTTACAGCTTCAGCCCAATAATCATTTGGCAAATGCTTTGCTTTCAACATGCTCCTCACCATATCCATGATGGTTCTGTTCTTTCTTTCAGCAACTCCATTTTGCTGTGGGGTTTACCTTGCTGTAAATTGCTTATGAATTCCATTTTCTCTACAGAACCGTAGGAATTCCTTGGAGATATACTCACCTCCTCTATAAGTTCTCAAAACTTTGATATGCAGGCCACTTTGGTTTTCAACAAGTGCTTTGAAATTTCAGAATTTTTCAAACACTTCACTTTTGTTCTTCAGGAAATAAACCCAAGTTTTTCTTGTAAAATCATCAATAAAAGTTAGAAAATATTGGTTGCCTACTAGTGATGGGGTTTGCATCGGTCCACATACATCTGAGTGGACAATCTCTAAGGGTGCTTTTGCCCTTATGCTTTTCCTTGAAGGAAAACTTTCTCGATGTTGTTTTCCCAATATGCAGCCTTCACAAAGGCTGTCTGGTTTCTCTATCAATGGTAATCCTCTTAGCATCCCTTTTCTGCTCAGCAAGTTAAGACCTCCAAAATTGAGATGTCCAAATCTCAAGTGCCACAACCAATTTTCATCCTTTGGCACGCTTTGGAAAGCCTCTTGGGTAACTGCTGCAATTACTTCTTTGTTTTTCAAATCTGCTCTTATTCTGAGAGGGAACATTCTGTTCCTCATCATCTTCACTTCAGCAATGCATCGTTTGCTGGGTGCTATATCCATGATGGTACACACATCATTCTTAAAGAGAACATTGTACCCCTTATGGACAAGTTGTCGAATACTCAAGAGGTTACATCTCATTCCGGGAACATAATAGATATCCGTTATGGTTTTCCTTTCTCCTTTCTTTCTAAGTATTTTAAGTTCTCCTTTGCCCATAACAGAAATTTTACTATCAGTCCCAAGTGTGACTTGTGACTTCACACTTTGATCTAAAGCAGAAAACAGGGCTAAGTTTCCTATCATATGCTCGCTACAACCGGAATCTAGAAACCATATATCTTCACTGTTTGTTTCAGCCATGTTACAAGCTAATAAAACATTATTTTGGCTGATATTTTCTCTCGTGATATTTGCACTAGAACTATTATTCATATCATGCTGTTTCTTCTTACATTCATTGGAATAATGCCCATATTTTTTACAATAATAACATTGGGCATTGGATTTTTCATACCTTTGTCCTTGAGCATGATGTTGTCCTCTTTGTTGGCTGCTGCCATGGCCTTGGTTCTGATCTGAATTGCTGCCTCTACCTTGAGCATTTGCTGGACTGTTGCTTCCACCTCTGTTCTGGCTTCTGCCTCTTCCTCTCTTGTTTCCTCTGCCTTGACCTCTTCCTCTTCCAAAGGACATCTGGGTCTTGAAGGCTTGCTCTAGAGATGAGTTTTCATTTCTACTCAACCTCTGCTCATGAGTTATCAATGATGCACGAAGTTCATCAACTAAAAAGTTTGAGAGATCCTTTGTCTCTTCTATGGTGGTGACAATCACATCAAACTTTGAGGGTAGGACCCTCAATAGTTACTACACAATCCTCCTTTCTTCAAGAACTTCTCCATGAGTTCTTATCTGTGTGACCAAACCAATCACATGTGTGAAGAATGAATCAATATTGTCTGACTCTTTCATGTCCAGATTCTCAAAATCCCTCCTCAGCAACTGTAGTTTTGCTATCTTCACTTTCTCCATGCCTTGATAGGCTGTCTTGAGAGTTTGCCATGCCTCTTTGGATGTCTTAGCTGCTGCTATCATTGGAAACACACTCTTGTCCATTGCTTGATACAAAAATACAAGGGCTTTTGAATCCTTCTTCCTGTTGCTCTTCAATAGCTCTTTCTCTGCCTGAGTTAATCTATTAAACTCATTTTCGTTTGTTGGTTCTTCAAAACCATCTTGAACTATTTCCCATAAATCTTGACAGGCAAATAGGGCTTTCATGGTTATTGCCCAATAGTCATAGTTTTTCCGATTGAGCTGTGGGAATTGAGGATTAAACATACCCATGCTAGTGCTGGTGCTAGCAATTCTTTGCATTTTCAGCTATGCTTAAAATTTTTTTTGACTGTGTTTAAAATACTGACTGTTCTTTCAGCAGTAACACAAAAACTGGTCTGAGAAATACCTGGATTCTTTTGCTGAGTCTTGACGTTGCTGGAGAAGTTGCTGCAGCAAGAAACCTTCTTTCAGCTTCTTTGACACCTTCAAAGAGCCTAGTCTGCTCTGATACCACTGTTGGGGAATTTTCTGGTAAAATCACAAAAACAGAACATAAACTGAACACAGAGCAATGCTCTGTTTTTCTCTCCACGGGATCTTTAACACAACAGAAACAAATTAAAATTTCTACGCAACAAACAAAGTTTTCACACACCAAGGATTTCTATTCATTAATAAAAATTGATACAAAATTCATCCCCTTTTCCAGAGGGATTCACTAAGAACTTCAAAACAAATTACTCTGTCTCCTCCTGAGATTTTACACTGCTATGTGTAAAAATCTCTTTTACATTACTACTGTAAAAAAAGACTTCAACTACATAGAGTTTACATTCACTACTGTGTGGAAATTACACAGATTTTTCTCACGCTGCTGCGTGCTCCTTTTTTTTTTGCATATTCAGAACTTTTTCATATGCACTGTTGTGCCTCACTTTTCAATTACATTTCATTTACACTGTTGTGTATATTTTCATACGCGCTGCTGCGTTCTATAGATGCACTGCTGTGCCTTTCCTTTCTCCTCTCTTACCTTGTCAACAAACAAACATTACATATATATATGGTAACAAAAACTTACATCCGTTTTCACTTGCCAGGCTGCCGCAAAATAAAAACAATAAAATTAAATGGTTCCACCAACTTTTACTTGTGCCCATACTACCGCTGAAATAAAATTAAAAACTTCACCAAAACATACCAACCCATAGTAAATTACATTTACTGTTTTACTGACAAAACTGGGGTAAAGAAACTTTTACTTCATGTCAAATTTATTTGCTGCAGGCCTGTACTTCAACCGTTTGACTTCAATTGGATCGCATCGCACAATCACAATTTTCGGGAGGAAAAAATGGAACACCATTGTATTGGTGCGAATTGCGATTTACGATCATATCGCATTGCACCATCGCAATCGCAGAAATCAAGTGAACAAAATGGAAGCTCCAAACGTATATGCGATTTGCGATCTGCGATCTCATCGCATTGCAAGGTAAGAACTGCAGTTGAAATTACAATTTCAACAAAGCGTGGCAGTAATTTATGACTGGCGCTCAACTTCAACATCCCTAACCTGGTTCTCCCGATCTACTTTTCTTTTGGTTCCTTTCTTTTTTTTGTGTCTCACTGGTCGCTCAGTCTAATAGGGTATCCGCTGCTCCTTTTCTTGTAATTCCTTCCTTTTTTTTTGTTTCTCACTGGTCTCTCACTCTATTAGGGTATACTTTGCACTCTAGTAGGGTATCCTTTGCTCCACTGTTGAGAGATTTTTTTCCGCCTCTTCGAATCTTATGTCCATGGAAACCAATTTAGTTAGTAGTTCTAAGTGTATTTTTTCATAATTATTTTGTATTAGTCAGAATTTATAATCCATGATTGCCACATGTATCTATTTCTCCTTTTCCTCTAGATTGTTCCTTTGTTTTGTAGCTTTCAACATATCTTCCTCTACCTCCAATAATCATAATCTGGTTCATTTTGTCTTGCACTTATTTGAAAGAAGTATTCTTAGTATCCTCGATGATTACTTCTCGATGCCATGCCTCACATCAAATCATGCCAATTATTGTGAATCTCCTTGTCTTTCTATCCATCACTTGTAGTTGTAGACCATTTCTATGCCTATAATGGGTTACGTCGACAAGTATAAACCGACCCACGTCACTAACATCCCATCCATTGGGAGATAGGGATATCAAGAATGATAAGAAATTGGGAGATAGGGAGAAATTAAAGCCATTGTGTGACGATAAAACCGATTGAGCACATGTATTCACCATTTTTCTAACAAAGAATGAAACCGAAAAGTGGAGCAGAGATTGCTCCTCCCAATATTCTAAATGACTAAATAGCTTACATTGTAAACATTAATAATAAATGACTGAAGTAAAACTCTACACCTATAGAGTAGAACTCAAGTAAAAATAAATTGTTTAGGACACCTAACAGACAACAAAATCAAATGTGATGACAGAGATTAATATCTCAACATAACCCTGCTAGCCACAATTGTTATATGTAGAGACACTTACAATGCCTAGTTGTTCTCTTTGAAATTCAAATGCATTCTTGCCCAATGGCTTTGTGAAAATATATGCTACTTGATCTTTGGAACCACAAAAGAAAGTACTATGTCCCCATCATTGACAAGCTCACAGATGAAATGAAAACGAGTGGAAATGTGCTTGCTCCTTTTGTGGAAAACATTATTTTTTGATAAAGAAATAGCTGTAATATTATCATAGTAGATTGGAGTTGGCTCCTTTTGAATATGTGAAATAGATTTCAATAATCTTATCTACCACAAAGCTTGACAAGTTGTTGAATTTGTTGCTACATATTCTGCCTCTGCAAAGATATTGGAATAATTGATTATTTGTTGGATGCCGATGAAATCAAATCGATTCCAAGATGAAAAGCATACCCTAACGTTCTTTCGCGATCATCTAAACTCTCGACATAGTAGTTGTCTATATAACCTGAAAGTGAACAATTTTCAGAATGTTTATAGAACAAAGCCTAGTCCATTGTCTCTACAATATACCTTAAAATCCTTTTTGCGACCTTGTAATGAGAAATATTAGGTGACTACATAAACCTAGAGACTAAGTTTGTTGCAAACATAATATCAGGTCTAGTTGAAGTGAGATATAACAAGCTACCAACTAGACTTTTATACAGTGTGGATTCAACTGCTGGTGCTACATCTTCTTTGCTCAATTTTGAGCCTTGAGCAATTGGTGTATCTTCAAGTTTGTAATTGGTCATTCTGAACTTTTTGATGATATTAGTGCCATATTTTTGCTGGCTGACAAAAATTCCATTAGCATATTGATGAATTTCAATGCCTAAGAAGTATTTCATGACTTCTAGATCTGTCATATCAAAATCTGTTTGCATTGATTCTTTGACGTCGTTTAACATCATATTTCTTGCATAAATAAGATCATCTACATAGAGGCATATAATAGGAATTTTACCTTTGTGTGTTTTGGTATATAGAGTTGGCCATGATTGCTTCTGCAAAAACCACTTTTGATGAGACAGGTGTCAATGCGACTGTACCAAGTTCGTGGAGCTTGTTTCAAACCATACAAAGCTTTCTTCAATCTGTATATCTTATGATCATGTCCTAGAACTTTAAAAATAGGAGGTTTCTCTACATAAACTTCTTCCGACAATATACCATTTAGGAAAGAATATTTTATATCAAGCTGATAGACTTTCCATTTGTGCTGCATTGTTGGACAAAATGGTTTTGACAATGTCTAATCTTGCTACTGGAGAAAAGGTTTCACCATAGCTGACACCAAACTGTTGTAAGAATCCTTTGGCAACCTGCCTTGCCTTATTTTTCTCAATTTCTCCTTTTTCATTATGGTTGGTCTTATCTACCCATTTTACACCAATTGTGGTTTTGTGTCTTGGGAGATCAGCTAATTCCGAAGTTTCATTCTTCTCTATGGCAACAATTTCTTGGTTCATTGAATCTACCCAATGCTTTTCTTTAACTTCTTCTTAAAAATGAGTTGGTTGATATGAAAGAAATGCGAACATATTATGCTAGTCAAACTCATGCTCCTAGTCATGTATTTCTCTAATGCTTCTTGTCTTCTAATTGTCTTCTGAAGATGTTGAATCACTAGTGGATTCACTGCTTGAAGATTTACCATTTCCAGAATGGTATGGTTCTTCTTCAACCTATAATCATGGTTGTTGTGGTGGATAAAAACACTGACTTGAAGCTTCATCAATATGATCAGACCAATATTTATTTTCAAAACAATTTACGTCTCTTCTTAGAACAAACTTATTTGTAACTAGATTATAAAGTGTGTACGCCTTTGACTACTCACTATAGCCTACGAAAATACATCTTTCACTCCTATCATCAAGCTTTTTTCTTAGCTTCTCAGGAACATGTGAAAATGCTACTGACCCAAAAATTCTAAAGTGAGATACATTTACCTTTTTACCATCCCATGATTCTTGAGGTAGTGTATCTTGGAGGGTGGTTCCTAGAGATCTATTGAGAACATACACTATTCTCGAAACTACTTCAGCACAATAATTTTTTGACAACCTCTTCTCACAAAGCATACATCTTGCCAGGTTCATGACGGACTGATTTTTCCTTTCTAATACTCCATTCTCCTATGGAGTATATCTTGTCATGTTCTGCATTATGATTCCTTGTTTTTGAAAAAATGCTTTGAAGTGATTGGAGTTGTACTCTCCTCCTCTGTGAGATATGAGTAATTTGAAAGGATTTCCACTCTTCTTTTCTTCTTCTCCTTTGAATTCTTTGAACCTTGAGAATATATCTGATTTGTTTTTGAGAAAATGCACCCATGTATTCCTGATATAATCATCAATGAGTATCATAAAATAAAGACTACCACCAATAGACTCTGTCTGCATTGGGCGACATATATCTGTATGGACAATCTCTAAAGGCTCTTTTGTTCTACAGGAAGATGTGGGAAAGTTAGCTCTTTTATGCTTGGACACAACACAAATTTCACAATTAGAGTATTTTTCATTCTAAATTGGGAGAACAATGACGATTGACTATTTCTAAAGCTGAATTAGACTTTTGAATGGTAGGTGGCCATATCTAGAATTCCATAGCTGAGACTTATGCATTCTTAACACATTGTGTACAAAATACTGGGAGAGATTTCGACTTCTAAGAGTCAAAGGAAACATCCTATTCTTGGCTTTTTCAACCTTCGCTATCAGTCTTCTATTGGGAGGTTTGTTATAGATATAACATGTGTTCCCTTGAAATATTACATCATAAAAATGTTCCATCAGTTGCCCTACACTAGTGAGCTCATGCTTCAGATTTGGAACATAATAAACATTAGGAATGTATTTCTGTTGATTATGTTTAGTAACAATAGGAACAATACCTTTTCCTTCATATTTAATCTAAGAACAATCTCCAAGAGTAATTTATAATGTTATGGAAGCATCAAGATAAGAAAGCAGATTTTTGTTACATGTAATATGATTGCTACAACCACTGTCCAACAACCAAAGATCCTTGTTGTGAGTGTCCTAAGAAAGATTGCATGAAAGAAACATTGTTTTAGATGATTCTCCTTCATTGTTGGAGAGATGGGAATTTCCTTTGTGTTAATATCGCTGTTTCTTTTTGAATTCATGTTCATATTGTGCAAATTACTTGCAG
This sequence comes from Pinus taeda, assembly GCA_000404065.3. Taxonomy (NCBI): domain Eukaryota; kingdom Viridiplantae; phylum Streptophyta; class Pinopsida; order Pinales; family Pinaceae; genus Pinus; species Pinus taeda. The sequence continues at coordinate 104,339 of APFE030629443.1, forward strand.
TAATAACCCTAGACATTATATTTGCTCCATGGTTTTCTTCTTTGAGTTTGGTTTTGGAGAGGTCTCCACTACTCTGTTGCATGATGATGTTCTAATCTTCCTCTCCTTCAGCCTCTGCCTCAATTGTTATTACCTCTATATCATCTTCCTCTACCTCTGCCAAAAGTAATTTGTGCTTTGAAAGCTTGTTCCATGGAATCTTCTGTCAAGCTAAGTCTTGCTTCATATGCTAGAAGTGATCGAGTCAACTGTTCTACTGAGAAAGTTGTAAAATATTTGGATTCCAAAATGGACATTACAATCATGTCATATTTCTTAGGTAGAATTCGAACAACTTTCTACAGAATTTTCTCATATGAAATGGTTTCACCGATGACATTGAGCTAGTTGACTATTCCCATGACTCTAGTCATGAACTAATCAACATTTTCTCTGTCAGTCATCTTTAGGGTTTCAAACTGTGATCTCGAAGTCTATAATTTCATTGTCTCCACTGCATCATTACCTTGACACACAAATTTCAACATTTCCCAAGCTTCATGTGTTGTGGATGCGCCAATTATCTCATTGAAAATAGAGTCATCGAATGAGTTTTGAATCCAGCACTTGGCTCTCTGTTCTTTCTTTATGATTTCAATCGCTCCATTCCTCATATTATTAGTCATGGCCTCCCATGCTTCTTGAGTCATCTCTACATAGGGAGTCTGAAGTGTATCCCAACACTCTTCGGCTTGCAAAAACATCTTCATTCTCAAAAACCAAAACTAATAATTTTTGCCAAACACAGCCCGGGTCTGTGGAAAAGCATTGGAGGAAGCCATTTCATTGAATGCAAAATGTGTGTCTGTTCTTTTAAATCTCCTTTTGAAACTCTTTTTTAAAAAAATTCCTTTTCCTTTCCATGTTTTTATTTAAAAAAAGCTTGAAAAAAAATCCTTCCACGTGTTTATTTAAAATAAAAAATTAAAATATAACAAAATCTCTTTTTACTACTAATTTTTAAAAGATAACAAGGCCACCTTCCTTTTTTTTAAATCATATGGTTTAAAAAAAAAAAAGCATTAAACATATAAACATAATTTGAAAGGAGTCACAAGTACCTTTCTTAAAAATAATGAAGATTGACTTTTGAATCAAGAATCAAAATTGGAGCATTTTGTCTAGTACATTTGTCGTAAATTAGTATAACGCACTATTCATCATTACCATGGAGTGTTAGGCCATAATTTGTGTAAGGAAAGTTGACTAACATGAGCTCTCATCTAACTGTTTTGTGTTAGTAACACTCTCGCTCCTCTAGTGCTTTGGGTGATCGTTAAGAAAACTCTGGTTTGACTCTTGGACATCGTTATTCTCCAAAATTTGAATACAGCTATTCCCTTTAAAGACTTCGCAACAACCTTTGTTTTTGCAATAGGAGGTGTTTGACAGCCTCTTCACTTCGCTACGATCTCAGCTCTCTTCTTGTAAATACACACATATGAAATGTTTCTCTCAAGGAGTCTAATGCAACCTCACTCTATCTTTGCTTCTCTCTCAAAGATTCTATGCTTTGATACCATGACAAAGAATGAAACCAAAAATTGGAGCAAATATTGCTCTTCTCCATATTTTGAATGACTAAATAGATTACATTGTAAACATCAATAATAAATGACAGAAGAAAAAATTGACATCTATAGAGTATAAATCAAGTAAATTAAACTGTCTATGACACCTAGCGGACAATAGAATCAAATGTGATGACACCTAACCAACCACTATCTAATAGTGAGATTAATAGCTGAACATTTTCTGGTGTTGATGTTTGAACTTACATCCACTTGTATGTTCTCTATACTCCATTGATGTGCTAAGTGTTAATGCCATTATATCTATGGTACTCTTTAAAATCGACGATTTGGTACCACAAATGGGTAGATATTCATTTCTCATAAACGCCCAACATGATACCATCATCAAGTCACTTAATGATGGGATGACTTGATTTGCCCACATATTATTCTTTGAACAATTCCATTGGTTGTAGCGGTTGATAGCTTCATTTTTGAAGAGAGAATAGATTTCCATAGTATTCATGTTATTAGAGAATAAATTATTATGCTTTTATTCTTCTCCATTAATCCCTGTCCCATTATGGTTTCTTTATTTAGCAGATTTTAGGCCTCTAAATTTATATGTCTATACACATGATAAGATTCCATGTGTTCAAAATGTTGAATTTGCAATGCAATCCTTTGCAAGATGGCATGAAGGGTATGAGTAGAGTTACATGTATTATTTTGCACCTTTTGAATCATGATCATTGAGTAACCAAACACGACTGAGTTTGAAATTTCTCTTGTTATGTCCAATTCCAATCCTTACCTTTGTACTAAATATTTAGCTTGGGTATTGGTTGAGGTACCCAATTCCAAAGAAAATTTCAGCTCCTTATTCTTTAGGGAAAACGATAAACCTTCCCACCCTTGCCACCCTTAGATTTCCTTTCGAGGCTCCATAAAAAAATAGAGAATCTTGTTCTTTACACATTCACAATTTTTGGAAATTATATGGATCCATGATATGGGGGTGTGCCTAGGGGTGTTTCTAGTCTGATCCAATCCTTTTAAAATAGGGATAAGTAGTTTAACTCAAACTCGTTATAAGCACGAGTTGTTACAAGCTAAAATAAGAGACATGTTTCTTTACTTTCCACCAATCTCAGATTCAACTGATCTCCTTTAAAAGTTGCTTTTTTTTAGGGAAGCCAAACTTACCAACAAATATTGTTTCAGAGGAATTTCGAACATGAAGCTAATAAAGAATTGGATTTTCTTTGCCAAGGAAATTTATTTCTCCAATTTCCAAACATATCAAATGAAATTTCTAGCATTATCAGTGTGAATTACCTTTGCAAATGCTTCCTGACAAACAACCAAGGAAAATGGATAATACCATAATACATGAGGGATTATTTCTTCCATAATCTTACAAAAGACAATTCGTGATGGACATTGGATAATGCTTTTTTTAAGATTCTCATATGTCATGATTTTTCTATGAACTAATGCCCAAAGGAAGGTATTAACTTTATGGATTTAATTCCTATTCCATATTTCCCTCCATAAACTATTTTGTGTAGGGTGTGGTACCATTTTTACTAACATATCATACCCTTGTTTAATGATATATATTTGATGGTAACTGATCCTTTAAGAATGCTAACGAATGTCAATCATATTTTTATGTTTTTCTATTTGTTGTAACAGTTCAAGTTTCCTTTGCCCTAGTGGTTTTTATTTCCCTTTCACTCAAATTCAAAGCCTCGACTTTCTAGTTATTAACTTTTTTCCCACACATATGAGGGAAATCATGTTACTAGAGTCATCAAGACCTGCTTAACTAATATAAGAATTAGTTACTCTATTAGCCACCCTGGGTTATATAAAAATTGTATCATTGGCATTGTCCTCTCAAGATGATGTCCATCAAGTCTACATCTCTTTAGTTGACTCATATGGAATATAAGATGTTTTGAACACATGTGGTTCGGAAGCTACAACTCATACGCAACTTCACCAACCCACTCCTTCACCATGAATGGCCCTTTGTACTTTGTCGTTAAAGGTATCACATTCCCTTTTGGTGGCTAAAACTGATCTCTTGTGATCATCTGAAAACCAAATCCCCAACATCAGAGTGTATGTCCTGTCTCTCTTTATCTGCCCATTTCTTCATTCTCCCTGCCAGATCATGCAGGTACACTTGTGCTAACTCTGAAGACTCCTCCCATGCATTTAAGAATCTCTTCGTTGTTGGGTTGTGTTATATTCTTTCGACATAGTTAACAAGGGGTTTGAGGGGTACCCGTAACTCCACTTTATGGGGTTCGGGTCAGCACCCCGGAAAATTTTGGTTTTTGACCCTATGTTAGGTTGGGCAGACCCACCTATGGTTTTGTGCATGATTTTCGCACATGTTTTTTGGACGCGACGGTTTTCAGTCCATGGTTTTCGACGCGATGGTTTTCGTTCCATGGTATTGGATGCTTCGGCATGTATAAATATGTATTGTAACATTGAAAGGAACATAATGAAAAATCAAGTTGGTAGTCCCAGTTTTAGGATCCAGGGGAAAATCTCTATGCATATGTGTTTTTTTATGTGTTATGGTCTCGCATTGTTTATTTTTTGTGATTTAGAATCGTATGCAGGTAATTTTTGTACGGGGTTAAACCTACATTTGGTATCAGAGCCGTTTTGGCTTCAAGGGGACGCCTTTGTTGCTGAGGGGTTTCGCTCGGGCCTGTTGTAGACCCTGTTCAGTGGGAGATCTGCGAGATCGATTCTAGTGGTGAAAGAAGATGGCGAGCAGCGGAAAGATAGAGATTGAGAAGTTCAATGGTCAGAGTTTTGAGTTGTGGAAACTCAAGATGGAGGATCTGTTGGTGGATAAAGATCAGTGGATCGTGGTAGATCCGGGTACTAAACCAACGGAGTGACCGATGAAGAATGGAAGAAGTTGGATCGGAAGGCAAAGAGAACAATACGATTGTGTGTCTCAGATTCAGTATTGCTGAATGTATCAGGGGAAGCTACGGTGAAGGCTCTGCCGGACAAGTTAGGGACTTTGTACCAATCTAAGTCTCTGATGAATAAACTATTCCTGCGGAAAAAGCTGTATAACCTGAGGATGAAAGATGGAGACTCAGTGACAGACCATCAGAATGTGTTTAATACTGTGGTAAGTCAATTATCAACTGGTGATATTAAAATTTTAGATGAAGATAAGTGCATCAGTTTGTTGTGTTCTCTACCAGATTCGTGGGATAGTCTGGTTATTGCAATAGGTAGTAATGAAACTACTTTGCAATTTGATGAAATAGTCTTAGCCTTGCTAATGGAGGAGATGAGAAGGAAAAATATGGACAACTAGAATGGTGATGCCTTGTCTGTACGAGGACGGTCCCAGAACAAAAAAAAAAATATGTCATCGAGTGGGAGATCTAAATCTAGAGGGAGATCTAAATCTCTAGGAAAACCTATAAAGGTGGTGCCCTAGAAATGCGGAAAGGAAGGACACTTCAGAAGGGATTGTAAATCTAAAGCTCCTAATAACGGAAAGGGATCTGATGATGCTCCTTCTGCAGAGGCGAAAACCACCTCAGATGAAGGTGGGGATGTTTACTTAGCTTCTTCAAGTACACATGTAGATCATGAGGCATGGTTAATTGACAAAGGTGCATCCTTTCACTTCACTCCCCATAGAGAGTGGTTCTGCGAGTATGAGAAATACGATGGTGGTGATGTCTTCTTAGCAGATGATAGGAAGGCTAGAATCATTGGTCGCGGAAAAGTAAAGTTGAAGTTGCAAGGTGGAAGGGTGAGAACTCTTCTGGGTGTTCTGCATATTCCTGCGTTGGCCAGAAATCTGATTTCTGTAAGCAAATTGGATGATGCAGGTGTAAAGACAGTGTTCGAGAAGGATATCTGCAAGATGGTTCGAGGAGCACTAGTATTGATGCGGGGAGTTCACATTGGAACTCTCCACAAGTTGCAAGGTAGCACTGTTGTTGACGAGTGCAATAGTTCTATGGTTCCTGAAAATGGAGCAGAAAATCTAGTGGTCTCCGGAGAGAAGACCATGCTATGGCATCAAAGGCTTGGACATATTGGAGAGAACGGCCTTCGAATACTTCAGGGTAAAGGTATGGTAGAAGGTATGAGTAATAGCTCTCTAGATGTTGATTTTTGTGAAAATTGTGTATATGGGAAGCAGAATCGGGTGAGTTTCCGCTCTGGTGGTAAGAGGACGAAACATATATTAGAGCTTGTGCACAGTGATGTGTTTGTACATGTGAAGGTTCCATCACTGGGTAAGTCTGTGTACTATGTATCATTTATAGATGACTTCTCAAGGAATACATGGATATATTTCCTTAAGAAGAAATCTGAATTCTTTGATAAGTTTAAAGAATTTAAGGCTCTGGTGGAAAATCAGACAGAGAAGAAAATAAAGGTGTTG
>APFE030629443.1:112799-151868 GCA_000404065.3 Pinus taeda
TCTGAAAAGTGCATCTTTATTGGGTATAAGGATGGTTTAAAGGGTTATAAGCTTTAGAACCCAGTAACAAGGAAGGTTGTGTACAGTCGAGATGTGGTGTTCAGAGAGGTGAAAGATGTTATAAAACATGAAGTCCAACCAAAGGAACCTGTGAAGATAGAGTTTGAACTAAAGGAGGAAGAATCAGACTCTGTAGCAGAGGATGAACTAGAAGATGAAGACCCACAAACTCTGGCTATGAGAAGATCAGTTCGAGAAAGAAGGAAGCCAGAAAGGTATAGTCCATCTGCTTCCTGTTCAAATTTTTCTTTGTCTGTTACTGATGATGATCCTAGAACTGTGAAGGAAGCAGTTGATTCAGAGGATGGAAAACTCTGGAAAGAGGCCATGGTTGATGAAATGGCATCTTTGCACAAAAATGAGGCTTGGGATCTGGTGGAGTTGCCGGCTGGAAGGAAACCCATTGGCAGCAAATGGGTGTTCAAGAAGAAGACAAATGCAGAAGGGAAGGTGGAGAAATACAAAGCTCGGTTGGTAGCAAAAGGTTATTCCCAGGTGCCGGGAATTGATTTTGGTGATATTTTTTCTCCTGTTGCCAAGGTAACTTCTATTAGATTACTTTAATCTGTTGCTGCTGCTTTTGATTTTGAGGTAGAACAGATGGATGTGAAGACAGCATTTCTTCACGGGGATTTGGAAGAGAAAATATACATGAAGCAACCTGAAGGCTTTGCGGTGAAGGGTAAGAAAGAACTGGTTTGCAAGTTAAAGAATTCTTTGTATGGGTTAAAACAGTCACCAAGGATGTGGTATCAGAAATTTGATACATTTATACGGGGACTTGGCTTCACCAGAAGCAAAGCAGATCACTGTGTGTATTTTAAATTAATTGGTGACCGTGTAATTTATCTGGTCTTGTATGTGGATGATATGTTGCTGGTTGGAAATGACAAAGAAATTATCCAGGATTTGAAGACCCAATTTTCCTCCAAATTCAATATGAAAGATCTTGGTGCTGCAAACTATATTTTGGGCATGCAAATTAAAAGAGATCGAGCAAAGAGGAAGCTCTGGTTAAATCAGAGGAAGTATGTCGAGACAATACTACAGAGGTTTAATATGCAAGATAGTAAACCGGTGAAGGTTCCTATTCTTGTAGGTGTGAAGTTATCTAGTGAACAGTGTCCGAAGACACAAGAAGAGGAAGAGGACATGTCCCGTGTTCCATATGCAAGTGCAGTTGGTAGCTTGATGTATGCAATGGTCTGTACTAAACCAGACATTGCACATGCAGTGGGAGTATTGAGCAGGTTTATGTCAAAACCAGGGAAGGAGCACTGGACAACAATGAAGTGGGTTTTCAGGTATTTGCATGGAACTAGTGATTATGGTTTGTGCTACCAAGGAAGACCAGGATTGGATAAAGTGTTGGATATTCGTGGATTTGTTGATGCAGACTGGGGCTGGAGATCTGGATCAGGAAGATCTAAGTGGGTAATGTGTATTACCTATTTGGAGGTGCAGTCAGTTGGATGAGTTAGAAAACAATCTGTAGTGGCACTATCAACTACAGAGGAAGAATACATGGCAGCCACTCATGCAAGCAAGGAAGTAGTTTGGTTGCAGAGATTGTGTTCAAGTATGGGGTTAGTACAGGGAGCTATAGGATAGACTGTGACAGCCAAAGTGCAATTTTCTTGGCAAAGAACCCTGCTTATCATTCAAAGACAAAGCACATTGATGTTCAGTATCACTTTGTGAGCGATATGATAGAAGACAAAAAGGTGTTGCTGGTAAAGGTGGACACTTTGAAGAATACTGCAGATGCATTGACAAAATCTGTTAGCTCTGAGAAGTTCTCTTGGTGTAGAGAAACAACGGGTGTTTTAGGGCTAGAAAAATGACTAAGCTCTCCTATGGCCCCCTGTGGAAAGAAAACAACATGTGGGAGATTGTTGGGTTGTGTTATATTCTTTCCACATAGTTAACAGGGGGTTTGAGGGGTACCGGTAACCCCACTTTATGGACTCCGGGGTAGCGGCCCGGAAAATTTTGGTTTCTGACCCTATGTTAGGTTGGGCGGACCCACCTATGGTTTTTTGCATGATTTTGACACATGTTTTTTGGACGCGATGGTTTTCAGTCGATGGTTTTGGACGCAATGGTTTTCGGTCCATGGTATTGGATGCTTCAACATGTATAAATATGTATTGTAACATTGAAACGAACATAATGAAAAATCAAGATGGTAGTCCCGGTTTTGGGGTCCAGGGGAAAATCTCTGTGCATATGTGTTTTTTTATGTGTTATGCTCTCGCATTGTTTATTTTTCTGTGATTTAGAATCGTATGCAGGTAATTTCTGTACGGGGTTAAAACCTACATTCACATGTGGACTCCTCCAAAATAATCTCAGTAACATGGTGTGCGGACCAACTAGAATTTGTCCATTAACCAACTTAAATGGACTATACCCGATTGTAGAACTCTTCTTCAAGCTGTAGCTAATCTGAGCCACATCTAAGAGTTGTAGTTCTAAAGTAGTCCTCCAGCAGTAGATTAATCCACTGAGTTTTTCCATCTGTCTTCGGATGATATGTTGAACTCTATAACAAATATATCCCAACCAACTTGAACAAAGTGGTCCAAAATCTACCTGTAAAACACAGATCTGAGTCCAACATGATACTCAAACCCATTCCCAATACTTCACAATATCCTTGAAGGATAGCTCAACAATATTCTTGGCCCTACATGGCATATTCCTCGAAATGAACACGTTGTACTTGGAAAAATTATCCAAAACAACCATAATCTCATTATACCCCTGTACATGCAGTAATTGAGTGATGAAGTCCATCGAAACACTCATCCAAGGTCTACCCGAAATATGTAAAGGCTATAACAATCCTTCGTATCTCTGGTTATCCTATTTGTCCTGTTCACAAATGATGCACATATGTACATGCTCCTCCACATCTTCCCTCAACTTCTACCAAAAGTATCCTCTCTCCAATAATGCTAAAGAATGAGGTTGCCCTGGGTAGCCATCCTATGCAGAATTGTGGCTCTCCTTCAAAAGGTGCCTCCTAAGTCCATATGTATTTGGAATGTAGAATCAGTTCCCATAGAAAAAGAGTCCATGTTGTAGGAAATACATCCTAGTATTCCCCTCCTTCATGTGCTTCAGAATTCTCTTCGCCTGAATATTTGTCTCCACACTACTCTGCATCTCATTGGTCATATGAACTCGACTCCTACTTCATTCAGCATAACCTTCTCCCTCCTCAAGTGTGGATAAATGTCCCTACTTGTTTATGGCATCTACAACTGCATTGAGTCTACCTGACTTATACTCAATAGTCATGTCAAACTCTATCAAGAACACCTGCTAACAAGCCTGCTTTGCTAACAACTTCGGTTGGGATGCAAAGTAACTCGTTGTTACGTTATTAGTCTTGACAACAAATGGCTTCCCAATCAAGTAATGTCTCCACCCCTGTAAACAGTGGATGGTCGCAGTCATCTATTTCTCATGAACCATATACCTTTACTCTCTATCATACAACTTCTGACTCTCGTATGCTACCGCATGTCAATCCTACATGAGCACTTCCCCAATCAAAAAATCACAAGCATCTGTGTGCACCTCAGGTTGTCTCGCAAAGTCAAGTAGCCTTAGTATCGACGTTGTAACCATCCTCTTATTCATATCCTCAAATGTTGCACGGCATCTCTCCATCTAATTCCATTGCTTATCCTTTTTCAAAAGGCATGTCAGTGGCACAATCACCTTGGAATATCCCTTTATGAACTTCCACGGGTAGTTGGTCATCCCCAAGAAGACTCTCATATGATGGACATTCTTCGGTTCAGCCCAATCCTTGATTGCCTACACCCTACTCAACTACATTTGTATGTGGCCTTGACCCACTATGTGTCCTAGGAACAAAATCTCGGTCTTGATGAACATACACTTCGAATTCTTTAAGAACAACTGATTCTTCTTCAATGCCTAAAATACCAAAGCCAAGTGCTCCTTATGATCCTCCATCTTATCACTAAAAAACACCATGCCATTTAAGTATACAACTACAAATGAATCCAAATATCGATGCAAAACATCATTCATCAATGTGCAAAATGTGGCAACAACATTTCACAACCTGAATGACAGGACAAGGAACTCAAAACTCACATATCTCGTCACAATCGCGGTCTTCTTCTCATGATCCTTTGCTATCCGCACCTGATGATACCCATGCCTTAAATCAAGCTTTGAAAACAATTCAGCTTTCGCAAGCTTATTAAGGAAATCCGTTGCAAGTGGAAAAGGATATATATTCTTTATTGTTTGCTTATTCAGCACACGACAATCACAACACATATGTAACTCATTCATATCCTTCTTTCTTTGAAACAACACTCGAGCACCATATAGGGACCTTGAAGGTCGTATGAAGCTTGCATAAGCCAAGTCCTTCACTTGTCGCTTCAACCTTTCCAACTCCAGCCCTAACAAATGATAAAGATCTTTTGTTGGTCGTTAATTCCCCGACTCTAGCTCAACGTTATGATCAAGTGTATGTCTTCATGGTAGTACTTTCGGCAACTCATCGGGCATCAAATCTACATATTTGGCTCAAACATCAGAAATCTCGGTTGGAATAAGCGTCCCCACTCCATCATCATCCTTAACCTCCTTGATGACTGACGCATATGTCAACATCCAAATCTCGCATCACCATACTCATACCTAGTGCAGACACATGTTGAACCTTCACTTCCCTCCTTTGTTGTTGAATAGGCAAAGTTCATGTCCGTGTGTCTCCAATCAACATAATCTCATCACAAAATGGGACAAAAATTTCCTTGTTTCCCTTCACAAAATCCTACCCCATATTATGTCAAAATCATTCATCGCTATCGCTATGAAGTCCAAACAATCCTACCAATCCGACACATCACTTGTCAATCCCGACACTTTAGCCTTTGAGTTCACTTCCTTGACTTCTACATCTTTAGGTACAAGCTATAGCCCAACTTCTTTTGCTAACCCATCATAAAGTTAAGAGTGACACCACCAAAACTTGGATTGTTTTCTATGAATCTCCAAATCAAGAAACCCCAAACTATGTGGCTAGCATGAATACATCTATGATCTCTATTGTTGTATTCACTCTGATACGATTTGACACGGTGCCCTAACTATGGAACCGACTAAGGGTATGACACCTACCGACTATATCTTTTTTGCCTAATCATGGATCCTACTCTCGATTCTTCTATTCGATAGATTGAAAAATGGATCGAAACCCTAACAACTCGTTTCAGTAGAAATAACAATCTGTTTGATATGAAGCCCTAATTGTAGCCCATGGAACCCTGACTACAAGATAATGCCGTAGTCCCAATCGAGGGAAAATTGAATTCCCCGTTAATGTCCCCACTCGCTTCAATTCAAAATTTCACTGCAGGCTAGCGGAAGCTTCGCCAACCTGAAATGTATTACAATTTCCTCGCAGTCAGGCTTCCGCGGACAAGACCGCGGGCAGCATTAGTACTTCTTCTATGCTCCACTGGTCAACCGGAAACTATCTATTTTGTGAATTCTGTGTTAGTTGAAGGCCTGTTCGATGGCCACATTTTGATCCGAATTAGAACACCTCAAAATTTCTTTCGATACTTACGCATCGATTGACCGATGGTAAAAAAGTAAGTGCTTCTTGTCCTAACTGCACTACCTTTTTAATAATACATCTTAAGTTTTCCCTAGTGTCATTTCGATTTCAACCTCGTACACACGATCGCCAATCAGATTCCATATTCCGTTCTATGTGCTCTTATACATTCAAATTTGTAGCTATGATTTGCCACTAATTTTATAATAGTTTGTTTTGTGTCAAATTTAAAGCAAACCAAAAGAAATTCTCTTTAACTTAAATGACAGGCTAACTAACTGGAAAAAAAACAAAAACAAGAGGACGACTCAAGATATTACTCATGATATATGCTTCGTGATTTGAGTTTCACTCCCTCACAATCGAGAGTAGTTGACTAGTTAAATGCTGCGTTCATGAAAGGGGGGACAGAAAAGAGATATGGACAACTACACCTGACCCACATCCAATGGATATTAAGAGAACTACCACTACCATTACCCTTCCCAAGTAACACGTCGTTACTCCGTCTTACGTGCATTGCTAGGCTACATAACGCTTTTACCTGTTGTTGATAACTCGATCACTTCATTTTTTGATGGATTATGACCCAAATTTTTAGTTGGGTTTTTAATTAAATTCAAATTATTTTGTAATAGGACAACTATACTCTTAAATTGAAGTTTTTCTTCTATGTGGTTCTATCTATATGTTTTTTTTTCAATATATCTATTATAAATGATATAATATTTCTTTTTCAATCTATATGTTCTCTTTCATATATATATTTGTAATGGTATGATAAATAGTAAGTTTGTATTTTAATATTTTTTTAAATAATTTATAATTTATTTCAACTTTTATCTTAATATTTCCAAATGTTGTTCTTTCATCGTCAATTCAGTAATTGAAATTTGTTTAATTTTTTTTCGTAGAAAATGTTAATTTAATTCTCTTTTTTCATAGAGTACGTTAATTTGATAGATAGAAATAGCTAGGAGGAAGGAAAACACAAAAAAATTGTAATTGTTCGATATTTCTTTTGGCTTTTCTATTAGTAAGAATTTTTTTTTTTTATTATATAAATATAAATCAATGATATATGTTTGATATACTTAAATGTTAATAACAATTTAATTATCTCTTAACAATTTTCCAACTAATTATTAATATCAAAAATCGAACTCACGAATCATTCGAATTAGGCCAATAGCTAAGATTAAATGTTTTAACACTTTATCTTCATATAAGTTGTTATATTCTTCAGTAACAACAATACTAAGGTGCTTTTGTTTCAACGAAATGCATGGTTTTTTGATAATGCAAACTATTCTCAGAAGAAAAAAAAAATTGACTCCTTGACATGTTCAAGATATTTCACGAGTTTTCTCAACCAAACTACATGGCATGATACTATAGTAGCTACTACTCTATTTCTCTTTAGAAGAAAACAAATGAGACAATGGGTTTTTTCCCATAGGATTAAATTTGACTCAGTATTGATACTCTACAAGTGGTTTTAGGCACATGGTTTTGTGGCTATGGTATTATGTCAGTGGTATTTGGTTGGAGAGAAGCCTATAAATAGGCATATTAGTCTCCATTGTAATTGGCCAAGGGTTGAGCAAGTTTGGGGTCCCTGTACAATGCAAGGGGCTAAGGGTACTTGAGGAAGTTTCAGTTCCACAACTAGCGTAAGGGGTGAAGGGTTGAGTAGGACTCCTCAACAGGCATGGTGAGGTTTTTCTTAAAGGAATAATGGAATTCTGTTAGGCTACATTTCTCCCTAGAGTTGGGGTTTTCTGAGCCTATTTCTTGGTGTTCTTTATGTTTGTGATTGCTTCTATATTTTGTTCACAATCATATGTCTAATTTACATTACCTTTCGTACATAATAGTGACATCAGAGTGGGTGTATTAATTTTGTTGTGTCTATATTTTTGTTGATCTTGTGTGAATTTTTACTATGGAGAGATCTATGTAAAGGAGGAAGAGGTTTGTGTGTGAAGAAGCTAGATCAGATGTGTGAATTTTATTGTGGAAATAAATACATAAAATAATCACACATTTGTGTGTGAAGATGTTGGATCATTTCTGTGAAGTTTAATCATGGAAAACTTTTCTTGTGAAGATTTTGGATCAACATAGATCTCATGAGATCCGGTGTGGATCTATAGTTTGGAGCCAAGAATTGGATTCAAGGGGACATATATGTTGCCAAGGGTGCTTTCTATCTAGTTAAATATGGCCAAAGGGATGAAGTGTCAAGGGATGTATAAAGGTGTCATGGAGAAGATCTACTATATTGGTTCCTTCTATATGGATATAAATTTCAAATGTGTGGTGCATCTAGAAATTAAAGGAAATAGTATAAGAAGGAAAAACCAAACAAATAGATTAAATATAATAGAAATGATGTAATTGGGCATATTGTTGTAAGACCTAGTAGGTGTGTGTACCCAAAATCTAGTGTGGCAAGGGACATGTGGGATTTCCTTTACCCAGATATTTTGGTGCTTTAGATCCATAAAAATACCATATTCAAGTTTAAGGGGAAATTGTTAGGATTAACCTTGACTCATGATTGATAGTCTACAACTAATAGTTTTTGGTACATGGTTTCGTGATCGATCGTATCAATGGTATTATGCCAATTTTATTTGGTTTGAATGATGTCTATCAATATGCTTATTAATCTATATTTTTATGGGTCAAGGGTCGATCAAGGCTCCCCAATAGGCTTTGTGAGGGTTTTGGACAAGTACTAATAGAATTTCATTAGGCTATGTTTTTCCCTAGAGTTAGGGTTTTCCGAGGGTGTTTCTTGGTGTTCTTTATGTGTGTGGTTGATTCTATATTATGTTCATGATTATATGTTTGGTTTAACTTTCCTTTTTTACATAAAAGCTTCTCATATTCCCATGGCATCACAATTATGCATAAGTGAAAGGCATATATTGAGGTTCTTTTCCTATCATTAATGATACAAACAAAGTCAACATTTGTGTATCTCATAAATTTGTTGTCTTCATTGGTTGTATACCACAATCCATTATCAGTTGTACCTATAATATACCTCAAAAATATTTTACCAAAATTCCAGTGTCAGTCCCTACAGGAGTCCATAAATATGGAAATATAACTAAATACATACATAATATTAGGTGTAATTGCAACAAAGTATATGATTTTTACTACAAGCCTCTTATACAATGTTGAATCAACTACTCCTCAATCATCCTACTTGTCCAATTTTGTTCATATAGGTATATCTAGTAGTTTGCATTTTTCCATCTTGAATCTATTTAAGGTATTTGTGGTACTGAGCAGTTTGCTTGACTTGATTTCCAAAATTGTACTTCAGAAGAACAATATCTATCATCTCAATCTCTCTTTTCAAAAGCTTCAAGTTCATCTAACATCATATTTCCAATCTATATCATATCATCAGGATGAAGATAAACTATCAAAATTTTACCTTCCTAATTTCATTTCTTGTAGAGAGTAGGCCCGTTGCCCTCTTAAACCCATTCTCTAGAAAGTAAGAGTGAATCGCACTCTATCAAGCTCTTGGATCTTATTTTAAGCAATAGAAGGCCTGCCTCAACTTATACACTCTTCAATCTTGGAATTTTACTTAAAATACTTGTGGATAATCCACATATGCCTCTTCTAATAAATTTCCATTTAGAAAGGTTGATGCCACATTCATCTGATAAATAATGCATTTGTTCTCAAATTCAATGGCTAAAATAGCTCTAACTATATCCAACCTTGCTACTAGATCGAAGGTTTTTCCATGGTAAATATCGAGTTACCTAGCAAGCCATTTAGAGATTATTCTTGATTTATATTTCTCTATGTTTCTTTTCTCATTAAATTTTGTCTTTTACATTCATAGAAAACTAACGGTAATTTTATATAGTAGGATATTAACAAGACCCATGTCTTATTCCTTCCAACAGTTGTGATCTCTTCATTCATGGGATGTACCCAATGTCATTGTTTAATTTCCTCTTCAAAATAAGTACGTTTATAGGATAATAAAGAAAATTGAGTTTGTTAATCCATTGCTTTACACTTTTAATATATTTTCCTCCAAAACATTATTTTATATTTTTTCATTGCAGCTACTAACTCGCTACTAGAAGAAGGACCATTTCTCTAGTTTCTCACTCAAGGTACTAACTCATTGTTGGCGAAAGAACTATTCTAATATGTTATTCATTATTGTTTTGCACACATGACCTTAGCAATATTGTTCGAATGAATTCATCTCCTCAAGGTTCCATTTGTTGATATATTTAGACAGATGGATCTTTGTTGTCCATGTTTCATTTTTTTTTTTTTTATGTCTCCAATATTTTACATCTCTAGTCACCACAAATTTCTTGGTGACTTAGCCATTGTTGAATCAAATTATAGCCTTATAATTTGGTTAACATAAATTATCAACACAGGCAGGTAAGCTTGTGAGATGCACGCAAAGTATATGCAGGCATAACACTGTAAGTGTTGATTAATCTAGCTGGGCAATCACACAAAACCAATGACTCTTTCCTGCATCAATCACTTAGCAGGAAAGGTTGTAGAGTGGATCAAATTGCCCTTGCAGCTCTTAGGATTTCTGATGATGATTAGGAAAAGATATAGAAATCAACTTACAGCAAATTCAGAAATTCAATCAACATTAGAAATCAGATCTTGATTAACGGAAATCCACACATGAACAGAAAGCTAATTCATTTAATCCAATGCTGCTGATATATAGAAATATTGCATTAGCTGTAAAAATAAATTATTGATACATAACAGAAATAAAATGCATAAAGACTAAACTATAGGAGTTGTGAGAAAAGGGGGCCCTTTCTGACTCACAACCCCTTCAAATTAGAAGATCTTTCTTTGTGAAATAAACATAATGTATATCTTTATGTTAATCTGAAAAACATACAGTGGAGTACAATATGCTACGCAGTGTTGTGCTGAAACCAACCAAGCAATCTAATAGCCCCTATCATAGAAACTAGGAGAGAATTTATACATTTACAAAGCCCATATATGCCTTGAAATAAAGGAGACTACTAATCTAGGCCATCGACTAACAAAACTATTACAAAATATGGGTTTTAGACATACTGGGTCTAATCCATGACTGAAAGCATGGATTAGATGAAACTCGTTACATGGTTGTAGCTTTCCTCCAGACGGCCAACGAGAGAAGGCTTCCGAACCGAGGCGGTGTTCTTGGGAGATCTGAAACAACCAATAGGATAACAACTATATGTGATATATTCCCCACAAAACCCTTGTTCTCTTTTGACATAGATATTCGCAGAACATGGCTAACTGTCGATATTGTTGTAGGAAATCCGAGCGGTTACAAGAAATCCCTGACTGTAAGAAATCGAGAGTGTTTGCAGTAAAGTGAATTGGACAAGTGTCTACAGGAATTATGGACCTATTTCTAAATCAAAACAAATTTGCACAAGAACTCAAGATTAGTTGGAATGGTAATTAAATAAAGAACAACTAGCTAAGGAATACTCAAAGTTAAGGTAAAAGATGATTTTTAGTGTTAATTTGCATACCTTTAGCCTACGACACCCTTTTTGTTAAAACGTAGCTACTCTAATCAAAATAGGCATAGTAGGGGTTAAAGATAGTTCAAAATGGGAGAGGTAAAGTATGGAAAAAGGTGTCAAAATTGGGAAAAACCAAGCCCCAACATCTCCTCCACACCTAGCTCCTTGCATGCCCCTTATGCAAGAAAAAATGTTGCATCTTCCCCAAAAAGGAAAAGGAAATCATTTACTATTATGAGCTGCAGCTACTATAGCCAACTAGTCCAACTGGTTATTACCAGATTTTGCAGGAATTTGACCCTTGTATAGTTCGTTCTTCTTTTTTCAGATGGTTAATCCTAGCTTTCTTCTTTTCCATAATTTGGGTTACTTTCTAGACCCACTCTTCATGCCCTTTATGTATACGTAGGCTATTCTCCTTCAGGGTATTGTTTTCCTTTCTCAAGGCTCTATCCAAAATGGTGAGCTCAGTGATGATTTCTTTGAATTCCTGCAAATAACATCTCTTATAAGGGGTTACTTCCCCTTCCTGATGTCTTTGGAGAGATTGAGGGGACTGAAGGCCCTCCTCTGCTTTTTGTTCTCCTTCTGACTGATTCCCACTTCCATGTAGCGGGGAGTCCTAAAAGGACATCTCTTCTTCACTGATAAACTCAGCTGACTCAATATTCTCTTTACCTTTGTGTGGGCCATGGTGTTTCTCCTTCTTCTTATTGGGTGTATGGGGTAGTACCTCTACATCCACACTATCTTTTATAGTCAGCCAAACAACATGGCTTCTAGTAAATCTTTTTGCAGAGGTGGAAGTGCATTCTTCGACCTAGGTTGTTTGCCCATAGTCTCCCCTATCACCACCACTTCCTCATCTCTTTCTTCTTCCTTTGTCGGTAGCTCAAGGGTCTAAGCCTTCTTCTTCTTCTTTCGTTTTTCTACAGGATTCTTCATAGTAGGCTTTGGAGAGTTACGTCCGTCCCTCTTTTCCTTCCTTACCAATGGCCTCTGAGTATGTGATTTCATCTTTGCTTTTTCCATTGGTTTTCCTTCTGTAGACTCTAAAGGCTCTTAGTTTTTCTCCTCTTCATTCCCTTTTATCTATAGCCCATGTGTCCACAACGTTTTCCTCAGTTTATCTATTGGTGATTCCTCCATGGAATCTGAGGCGTCAAAATCCTCCTTTTCTGCAAAATATTTTTCGGCTAGGAACTCCTCACATGTCCATTTTTTATCTTTCAAAACCTCCACCAGGATGATTTTCACCAGCCCATGGTCATAGAGGTTTTCCTCTAAATTGTTGCCCCTCTCCTTGGCGGTCATCGACATCTTCATCAGCGACATTCTCAAGTAATAGGGAAAATTTAACGTCTTTTCATGAAAATGGGTGAGGAGACAATTATGAAACATGGATGCAAGCCTAAAGTGCCCTCGACATGTTATGTATTCTTGCAGGTAAAGCAATAAGTTCTGGTACATACTCTTCAAAAAATCCTGCGAAATTCCCTTAATCCAGTTAGTGTCCAAATGCTCTTTGGAGATGAAGGATATGCACAAGCCTTTGTTGAAACACTGGTTCTTGAACCAACATTGTCCCAACTATGAAATCCCACATGCTCGCACTAGCAAACCCTTGGTCAACCTGAATTGAACATCCCCAACTTGAGCATTATCGTCTTTCAGGTTCAGGGTGAAATATTTTGTCACCTCGGAGTTGTGGCAGCTGAATTACTATAAAAATGGTAGCCACCCTTCTTTTTCCAATCTCGTCTTACTGCGAGGTTCTGCATCCAACAACTCAGGCCCTTGTAGCTCAAATCAGATGGGGTCACGTGATTTCGACGTGGTGAAAGACTAGAACAGAAGGCGTATGCACTTCTTTGGAAATATCAACTTAAGTTTTGTAAGAGACTCACATGACAAGGGAGGGCTTATTATAGAAATTTATCACAAAGCATGGGATTTTCGAGAGACGGGTCATGATCATGATTGTCATCATGATCCAACCTGTAGGAAGGTATGGGGAGTACGTCTAATGGTCGTGTCAGAATCATGGTGATTGGGCAAGAAGCTAGAGTCATAATGCATCATATTACGACTACATTTTTCCACAAGGGTGGCCATAGCCGAAAAATCATACAGATATAAAAAATTAAAGTGTTAATTACCCTTTACCTCAGGTGTCATGTCGTTGACTGTACTTTACCTTTCTACCTTCCAATGGTCTAGTAATTTGGATGATGCGTGCATGTCCTTGATATGATAACCCACCTAATAGTTAAATCATATATATGATTTCATAATTCATGTCAGTACTTTTAAATAATTTTAAATTAATGCTTTGTCTATGTTTTTTGTTTTTCAGAAAACCAAGGTGTCATTGCACGAAATGGAACCAAGATTGTTGAGATTTTTGTAGGAAATGGAACTGCGACTGATCAGTCTTCTAGAAAATCAAACTGCGACTTTCAGAACTTCTGTAGGAAATCAGACCATGACTTATTGGGATTCTGTAGGAAACCAAACCATGACTTTCAGAGGTTATGCATGAAATCAAACCATCAACCAACACTTCTCCCTCATTTGTGTATAGTTCATTACACATGAATAAAAGGTGTTCATGCCGAAACCCCCTGTAGGATCTAGCCCTCAGGGAGCCATAGTGATACCAAGATAACTTGTTGATGTCGATGAGCTAAAATTGTTGGAAGAAGGGCCTTAAGAAATCCCATGTTAGTCCAACACGCATAATCCAGATTTAACTAGAAAAAAATTATTGAGAGAATCACGGGGCAGTTCATGCTCTCCAGATTTCATTTTTAGAGAGTCTGAAATACTTGGAAAAGAAGACTCCAACGTGGCTCCTTTTTCGTAATTATTCCATTGGGCGTGGAAAAAGGAATAAAACTATACCCAATAGACACTCCTCTCATGTTTCATCGAGCATGAGGACGAATAGAGTGAGCTCATCGATTTGATAATCACACTATGAGTGATCTCAGTTAAAAATTTATTAAATGAAAGTATTACAGACTCATGTGATGGTGTGTGTCTATGTTATTTAAGCAACAGATCAATCAGATTGAAAATACATAGACACTTGAAATGGAAAACAATAGAGAAATACAAGAACACAAGAAATTAATAAGGAGTTCACCCTATCCTGCAGGGCTACATCTCTAGTCCAACTCTCAGTGGTGGCCTTCTTTTATTGTGTCTTGAAGCAGAGAATTACAATGAAGAAGCTCAATATGAGTCTCCTGAAACAGATTAGCTTGGCAGGGTGGTTCTTGGATTCCCCAGCCACTAGAGTATACAGATTCATTTCCTTGCCAGCTCTTTGACCTCTCTGTTCTAACATATCCTCTTAGGGATGGATTAAATCTCCCAATCTCTATGGTGCTTAGCATTGCCTTTGGTCAACTCGACCCTCTGTCCTCTTTCTACCTTTTGCTTCACTCGTCCTTCTCTTCTCTGTCTTCTATCTTCAGTGTTCCCCTCTGTGTCCTTTCTGTTTTATGTTCATGGCTTTAAATCCATTCAAGATCATGGCGGTTCACTTCCTCTTTTTCCTCCATTGGATTTCCTGCTTACAACTGTGCTTGGAGTTACCTATTTCAGCATCATCATCAGGCTCTCAGGGATTGGCCACTTGTCCTCCTGCGAACTGTGCTAGCCTGCCTCGTCGTTTCAATTCTTCGGTTACGTCATGGAATGAGTCTTTCGCCACCTTGGTGGTCAATGCGGACCTCAAATTCTTCTAAATCATGGCTTATTCCCTCATTAAATATAGTCTTACTGTTGGGTGCGATATCAGCCATTAGATATGGATCCCCCAAATCCAACGCCATCCACTCATTTCGCATGGTTGACTTTCTCGACCATTAGCGCGCGATGAGTGGTGGTTTTCTCTCTCCTCCGCTTGCCACACATCGGGCACTGAGTGGAATCACTCTGCTTTCACCAAAACTGCTTACTCCGCAAGGATGCCCCCGATCAATACCGCTAGCTTTTGAGTAGGTCCTGCCTTTAGCTCTTAGCCTTTTGTCCCACGGTTTTCCCAACTCCCACGTGACTCAATGCTCGTGGCTTCTCCATTTTGAGGGTTTTCTCCCAGCGATGCATGCATAAAAAGCTCCCTTTGTTTCGTAATCCAGGTCTCCCAGGGGCTAATTTCGCCTCCTGTGTAGTCTCCATGGGCCTCGGTCCACACGCTTTGACTGAGGTCCTTGTTGTTCCATGCTAGCTGCCAACTTCCACTAGTTTAGAGGTGTTTTTGATTGTTGTTTTGAATTATTTGAAGTCTGTCCTGACCTAGTACAAAAATGGTTCTTTTGATTACTCTTTATAGGTCCAATTCAGATCACGACCTTCCCACTGAAAATCCTTTGGACCACAAAAAGTTGGTTTTCTTTCAAGCATTGACAAAGAGAGGGTACTGTTGTCTCACTTTCCCAATCTTAATCCACTTTGCACTGCTCGGATTTGAACCTTTGAGTTTGATTCTGAGGTACTCAACATCTCCTCTGCGTGTTGTCCTCACCTTCCTTTCTAAGACTGTGTCTTCTTGCAGTTCATTCAGATATTCAGGTAGCAGGTCATCAATAGAAGGAAATTTACTTCGCCCTTCAGGATCCTCAATCACTGAAGGTTCAAACTATCTCAAGTAATCTACATTTACGACTGAGTAGATGTGCATGTAAGCTGGTAGATCAAGGCGAAAATCATTTTCACCAATCTTCTCAATTATCGTATAAGGTCCATACCTGATAGGCTTTAGCTTTTCAACTTCACTTTACATCCTGTCCTTGTTGATATATAGCCAGACCTAGTCACCAAATTGGAAACTATGCTCCACCCGATGCTTGTCATGCCTTGCCTTGTATTTGGCTTGGCTCTTTTCCATTTGTTCCTGTACTACCTGGTAGATCTCCTGGATCTACTCAATGAACCTAGTTTCCTTTGTCCACATCACTGTGTCCATCAACTATGGTATCTTTACCAAAGACAAAATCCAAAGGAGACCTTGGTGTGAAACCAAATCAGGTTTCAGAAGGTGATCTCTGTGTAGAAGAATGTTTTTCTCTATTGTAAGCATGTTGCACATAACACAAGTGTTCATCCCAAAGCTTAGGATGTTTGTTGAAATATCCTCTGAGTAGCTGGGTCACTGCCCTGTTAACTACTTCTGTCTGGCCATCAGTTTATGGATGAAAATCTATGCTTTTCTTCAGTTGGGTGTCCATCAGCTCCCAGAGACTTGACCAAAACTTCCCAACAAATCAAGTGTCTCGATCAGATACAATAGAAGTGGGTAATCCAAAATGAACCCATACATGTTAAAAGAATAGTTTTGCAGTTTGTTCAACTATAATCTGCTTATTACAAGGTATCAAAATGCACATTTTGCTAAACCTATCCACAACCACATACAAATAATCATGACCCTTTCTAGACTTAGGCAGTCCCCCAATAAAATCCATGGAAACACTTTCCCAAGGGTGAGAAGGAACTGGTAATGGAGTGTACATGCCTAGTTTTCTGTTACTAGGCTTCCTTTTGGCACACATAGTACATCCTCTCACATATCTAGAAACTGTCTCATTCATTTTTGGACAATAACAAAATCTCTATAGCTATGCAACTGTTTTAGTTACCCCAAAGTGACCTAATATCAGAGAAGTGTGTGCCTCTCTAATTATATTTACTCTCTCTATTTGTGGAATGCAGAGTTTCCAACAATGATATAACAGTCGGCCCTTCACATGATAATCCAATTCTTATACCCTTTTGCCTTGACTCAAAGTTGCATATACATCTTTAAATTCTATATCTTGATCATATTATTTAATGTAGCTTTCATGTAGTACAAAATTATTCTTAAGTATAGTAGATGCATTTATAATGGGTCTAGATAACATGTCTGCAACTTTGTTATGTTTGCCCTTTTTATAACTGATGACTAAATGAAACTATTATTGAAAACCCATCCACCTGTAGTGTCTTGATTGCTGCAACTTAGTTTGGGAGGGTAGATATTGAAGTGGTTGATGATCTGTATGCATTACTATCTCTTTTCCCATTAAATAATGTTTCCACTTTTTCACAATCTGAACTAATGCATACAATTCTTTATCATATGTAGGATAGTTAACTACTAAAAAGTCCCAGAATGATAACGTATGGGTTTACCGTGCTGTGTCAACACCGCTCCCATGGCATAGTCACTGGCATCTATTTGGATCTCAAATGGTATTTATAGATCAGGGAGTGCTAGTACAAGTGTTGTGCTAATCTTTTTCTTCAAGGTGTTGAAGGCTTTCTGATGTTTGCCTCCCCACTGAATCACCTTATTCAATCCTGTCAAAGCATTTAAAGGAGCTACAATTGAGGAAAAGTTAGGAATGAACTTCCTCCGATATTGTGCTACTCCTGAAAACCTTCTCACTTCTGTAGCAAACTTGGGTTTAGGCCAGTTTACAATGACTGCAACTTTAGAGGGATCTATCTTCAATTCACCACCCCCTACTATATGACCCAAATAATTTAAAGAGGTTTTGCCAAATTCACATTTGGAGAGTTTAACATAAAGTTTCTCTCTTTTCAAAACATCTAATGTCTACTTAACATGCTCTAAGTGTTCCTCCCACATTTTACTAAAAATCAGAATGTCATCCATCTATACAATAACAAAATCATCAAGAAAAGGTCTAAATGCATCATTCATTAATCTCATTAAAGTAGTAGGGGCATTGGTAAAGCCAAAAGGCATAACCAACCACTCATACAATCCCTGCCTTGTTTTGAAAGCAGTCTTCCATGCATCTTGCTCTGCAACTCTGACCTGATGGTATCCACTGTGCAAATCCAGCTTGGCGAAATAAACAACTTCCTTGAATTGATCTAAAAGATCATCTATGCGAGGAATGGGATAATTATTTTTTATTGTTATCTTATTTAGTGCTCGGTAGTCAATTCACATTCTCCATGAGCCATCTTTCTTTCTCACCAAAACGATTGGTGACCCACATGGTGATGTGCTAGGCCTGATGAAGCCCTGCTTGAGCAACTCCTACACCTGCCTCTTGATCTTAGCACACTCTAAAGCAGAAAACCTTTTATACCTGTGGTTGCAATGATTGTTTCATCTCCCGAGTCTAACCCCAAATCTTTTTGAATAGCTCCAGCAATATTCTTATTCTTTCCCTTTGACTTCTTAGGTCTCAGCTCTGGATGCAGAATCAAACAATGCTCATCATCATGTCCATCCATTTTACAGTGAGTGCATGAAGCTTTGATTTTCTGTGTAGTGTTAGCCTTCCTTGCTTCCCACTTCTGCTTTCTTTTCTCCTTACTCCTGCTTGTAGTAGGCTGGGATGGTCCCCCAACTTCTAGATTTCCATTCTTTCCTCTAGCCTCTAGATGAGTAGCTTTTACAGATACCTCATCTATACTAGTAGGATTAAACATGAGGATGGTATGCCCCAAGTAGCTATGTAGACCACCAACGTACTTAGAAAGAGTCTCTGGTGAGTCTAATGAGATCCCTAGAATCAATGCCCTCTTTCTAAATTCTTGAGCGTACCCCTACACGCTTTGCCCTTTCAACTGCCGAAGAGTTTGCCAACTCATCATGGCTTGCTGCATGTAGGCCAATGGATAGAATTGCTTCTTGATGACAGAAACAAATTCACTCCAGACAGAGATGGTCTTACCATGTCTTTTCATGTCATCTTGGGTTTTTCCTTCCCACCAAATGAAGGTAGTGCCTCCTAGGTGTAGGCTTGCCAGCTGAATGTTTCTCTTATCTGAGTCAATGTTCTGCACTCTGCAATACACATCAATTTGTCTAATCCAATTGTCCAACTTTTCAACATTTAGCTCTCCATAATATATGGGCAAATCGAATTTAACATCCAGCTTAATCAGAGATTCTTTCTTATTATGCACAGGGCTATTAGGAGGTGTGAGAAAGTTTTCCTCTTTCCCTTTTCCTTTTGAGTGGTCATGGGTATGAGATTCATCTTCTTATTTATCTTGTTTAGAACCTGATGAATCTTCATCCTTATGCTTTCTAAAGTTCCTATACATTTCTTCTACCATAGACCTTATAGCTAGGAAACTTTCTATGAATTGAGGGTCTGGCCCCACAGAACCTTCCTCTGACATGGTCTTCTCATGATAGACTCTCCCAATCTCAGAATTCATTTCGACCAACTCTCCTTCTCCTAATTTCAGCTTTGATCTAATGAGCATTCAACAGCTAAACCGACACAAGCTTGTCTAACCTTACAACCTAAAGCTCTGAGACCACTTGATCTGATAATCACCCTATGAGTGACCTCAGTTAAAGATTTATTAAATGAAGGTATTACAAACTCATGTGCTGGTGTGTGTTTATGTTATTTAAGCAACAGATCGATCCGATTGCAAATACACAGACACTTGAAATGGAAAAAAACAGAGAAATACAATAAGAAAATACAAGAACACAAGAAATTAATAAGGAGTTCAACCTATCCTTCAGGGCTACATCTCTGGTCTAGCTCTCAGTGGTGGCCTTCTTTTATTGTGTCTTGAAGTAGAGAAATACAATGAAGGAGCTTAATATGAGTCTCCTGAAACAGATTGGCTTGGCAGGGTGGTTCTCGAATTCCCCTGCCACTAAAGAACACAGACTCATTTCCTTGCCAACTCTTTGACCTCTCTAGTCTGACAGATCCTCTCAGGTATGATTTGAATCTCTCAACCTCTCTGGTGCTCAGCGCTGCCTTTGGTTAGCTCGGCCCTTTGTCCTCTTTCTACTTTTTGCTTCACTGGTCCTTCTCTTCTCTCTCTTTTGTATTCAGTGTTCCTCTCCATGTCCTTTCCGTTCTCTGTTAATGGCTTTAAATCCATTCGAGCTCATGGAAGTTCACTTCCTCTTCTTCCTCCATCGGATTGCCTACTTCCAGTTGTGCTTGGAGTTCCCTGTTTCATCGTCATCACCAGACTCTCAGGGATTTTCCACTTGTCCTCTTGCGAACTGTGCCAACCTACCTCGTCGATTCAATTCTTCAGTTAGATCATGGAATGAGTCTTTTGCCACCTTGGTGGTCAAAGCAGACCTCAAATTCTTCTAAATCGTGGCTTATTCCCTTGTTAAATCTGGTCTTATCATTGGGTGCGATATCAGCCATCAAATTTGGATTCCCAAGATAAACGCCATATGCTCATTGTGTGTCGTTGACTTGCTTGACCATTAGTGTGCGATGAGCAACGATTTTCTCTCTCGTTCGCTTGCCACGCATCGGATGCTGAGTGCAATTGCTCCATTTTCACCAAAACTAATTACCACCCAAGGATGCCCCCGATCAATACTGTCGGTTTTGGAGCAAGTCTTGTATTTAGTTCTTAGAATTTTGTCCCATGGTTTTCCTAGCTCCCACGCGACCGAGCACTCGGGGCGTCTCCATTTTGAGGGTTTTCACCCAACAATGCGCGATTAGCGCTAAGCGCTAATTGCAGATCAAAACTCCCTTAGTTTCCTAATACGAGCCTCCTAGGGGTTAATTTTGCCTCCTGCGTAGTCTCCATGGGCCTCGGTCAGCAAGATTTGACTGAGGTCCTCATCATTCCACATTGGCTGCCAACTGCCACTGGTTTAGAGGTGTTTTTTATCGCTGTTCTAAATTCTTTCAAGTTTGTGTTTACCTGGTACATCCATGGTTCTTTTGATTAATATTTATGGATCCAATTCAGATATCTCATTGTGTCAGCAGGAAATCAGGAAGAGATAGTGGAAGGAATGATCCCTTCTCTCACCATCTCCAACTCTCTTTTCCTCACAATTTCTTCCACAAATTCCTCCTTAGATTGGGGTTTTGATATAACTTGAGTATGTGACAATTTACCAAGAAGGTAACATTCCCATTATCAATGGTTTTAACCCGAACAAATCCATTATCAAAAACTTTTTCAATTTCATAGGGGCGCAACAAATGTGTGTTAAATTTTCCTTTAAGGTTCCTGGATTTTGAATCATACAACAATGCCTAGTCTCCCTTTTTGAAATTCTTCTTTTTAATGTATCTATCATGCTATTTAGCCTGTTGTTGTTGAATCGAGTCATTATGATGAAAAGTATCCTGCCCAATCTCATCCAACCCATTGAGCTGCAAGATTCTTTGTTGCTGAGCTTCATCAAGATCTATACCCAAATCTGCTGCCATCTTAAAAGTCTTGATCTGGAATTCAATGGGAAATAAAAGTTGCTTTTCGTACACCACTTCATATGGATAAAATCCAATGGTTTTCCTCCATGTAATCGATAGGCCCACAATGCTTCAGGAAGTCGATCATACCAATCCTTCTTATGTAATTGCACCGTCTTGGTAAGGATTGTCCCAACACATTATTTCTTGATTCGACCTGCCCATTGGCCTGTTGATGACAAGGGGTGGACTTCCAGTGAGTAATCTGATATTTCTGCACAATTCCCTTAATAAGCTTTGATATAAACTGAGTAGCTTGATCAATTACTATTTCCCTAGGTACCCCAAATCTTACAAAAATATCAGGAAAAATAAAATCTACCACTGTTTTCTCTGTTGCTCTAGGTAGTGCTCTTGCCTCCACCCACTTCGTATCATAATCAGTAAAAACTAAAATATAATTCTTACATTTGTACATATGGTTAATGGGACCTACAAAATCAAGAGCCTACCTCTCAAAAGGTTTTATGAGAACTTGTAGCTACAAAGGCATCTCATTTGATTGTATAGGCGGCCCCATTCTCTGGCAGCTCTCACACTTCTGGACATGTTCCCTTAAATCTTTGAAAAGGCTTGGTCAATAGTAACCTGAATGAAGGATCTTGTAAGTTGTCCTCTTATATACAAAATATACTCCACACAGTTCATCGTGACAGGATTTCAAAATTTCATAGATCTCATCTTCCCGAACACACCTGCAGATAATCAAATCAAGTCCAGTGAAAAAAATGTCTCCCCTAATCCAAGAGTAATCAACACTTTTTCTAATAATTCTCTTTTTTTTATTAGATGAAAAGTAAGGAGGAAACTTTCCTTTAGGAAGGTAATTGTTCACATCTCCAAACCAAGGTGTTTTAATAGAAATAAGAAACAAATTTTCATTAACATAATATATAGCATGGGTTACAAGATCTTCCTTTTGTCTCAATATTCCTCCTATGGGTGAATCATAGGCATCAGTGGAAATAGGAAAAGGAAATTTCCAATCTAGGCCTCTCAAGACCGATGCTGGAGAGAGTTTTTCCTTGAGTGTATCAAATTGAAGCTTGACACTCATCATCCCAATGAAATTCAGTTTCTTTAGTCAACAATTTAAAAAATGGAGAGGCTACTTTTGTAAAATTTTCAACAAACCTTGTATGGTAGTCTGTGTGTCTAAGGAAACTTTTGATTCCCTTCTGATTGGTTAGCGTGGGTAGCTTTGCAATGATTTCAATCTTTACTGGATCAACTTTAATTCCTACAACAAAAACATGATGACCCAAAACAATACCTTCATTCATAATCATAAAACATTTTTCATTACCGAATGAGAGGTTAGTTTCTCTACATCTCTGCAAAACTTTCTCAAGATTATGTAAAGCTTCTTAAAAAGTATCACTCATGAATGTAAAGTAATCCATATAAACCTCTACATAATCATGCAAAAGATCAGAAAAAATACCAATGACTGCCCGCTAAAATGTGGTTCGTGCCTAGCATAGACCAGAAGGTAGTACCCTATATGCCTAGGTGCCCCACAAACATGTGAATGTAGTCTTTTCCTAGTCTTCTAGAGCTATCTTAATCTAATTGTACCCGTTGAACCCATCTAGGAAGGAAAAATACCTTTTTCATGCTAAAGTGTCTAGTACTTGGACTCTAAAAGGCAAGGGAAAGTGATCTTTCAAGGTAGCCTTGTTTAGTTCCCTGTAATCCACACACACTCGCCATTTACCATTATTTTTGCGGAAAATAACCAACGTAGATACCCACTGGCTATCTGAGATAGGATAGATGAACCCTACATTTAACAATTTATGCAATTCATCTTTCACAATTTTGCTTAAAGCGGGGTTCATCCTCCTTTGTGGCTATCTCATGGGCCTTGCTTTCTGTTCTATATAGATATGATGAACACATGTGTCTCATTGAATGCCTCCCATATCTATATATTCCCAAGAAGAAGTGTCTAAAAAGTTTTTGAATGCTTGAATTAACAGTTTTTCCTATTCAGGCGTTAAGGCAGAATTAATATTCAAAGGTATTTTAGGAAAAATTTAGACCACCTTACTCCCCCATTTAGTCATGGAATATGCAAGAAATGCACATAATAAGGATGAATGTATTTCAGTTGTTGTACTATACTCATGAAAATCCTACAGATTTGTAATGAAATATAAATTATGACTAGACTGCCCTTCTTCTTGCTGCAAAAAAATAGGATTAGAAATACAAAAATTTATCCAATTTTCTAGTGAATTTTCTTTAACGCTCATGGCTTGGGCGATTGTCAAAACTGGTTGGGCACATTCTCAGTCGTTCTCTTCTTCTTCAACCCAATGTGTATTTTCTGATCTTGAAAGAGGTTGAGCAGGGGGATACAAATTAATGTGCTTTATTTCAATCCTATGAGTGATGGTCATGTTTCCTAACATCCACCTGATATAAGTATCTCCCGTGGCTAACCATAGTCCCCCAAAGATCAAAGGATGCCCTCCTAAGTTATTTTTGGGTTGAAGAACATAAAAATATGAAGGGAACTTCCAGGAATCTAATGAGATGACAATGTCTTCTGATACCCGCTCTAGCTTTACCTTAGACCTATCTACTAATTCTAACATGGTAGGAGTAGGCAATAAGTCAAAGGTTCCTATTCTAGATAAGGTCTCCATTATCATCACTTTAATGGCTGCACCTAAATCCATTAAAGTGTTTTTCATAGGTTGTCCATTGATAATGATGGTAACCATAGGGATTCAAGGGTATGCATATTTTTCAGTAACAAATCTGGTAGACATTAAACTTGCAAGCTTTCCACCTACTTGAATTGTAGAGA
The DNA here is from genome assembly GCA_000404065.3 of Pinus taeda. NCBI lineage: Eukaryota > Viridiplantae > Streptophyta > Pinopsida > Pinales > Pinaceae > Pinus > Pinus taeda. Next base: position 137,106 of record APFE030629443.1, read on the forward strand.
GTTCTCTCTTTTGTCTTCCTGGTCTCTTGGTACCTAGCTCCCTTACTATTTTAGCATAGATTGGGATATCTTTAATAGCTTGGAGCAATGGGATCTTAATGCATACATTTCTCAATTTAAGCAGAACATCAAGCTCGGGCTGTTTTAGTCTCATTTCCAACCTCTCTAAGAAAGGAAGTTGTATTCTATTGGATGAGGAAGGTTCTTATGGCCTTGAAGTAGTTTGTTGTGTTGGTTCAGGTGTGGTTTCAACTTCAGGAATTTCTAGAGTAGCTTCCTCTACAATATCTTCAATTCTTCCGGGCCGATTCACCACTTTTCCTAACCTCAACTAGATTTCCTACAGTGACTGTGGTGCAATACAATAGGTAGAAAAGTGGGATAGGTGACCAATCCAATGTTATGAGTGGATTGGATGGTTTTATTATCAGGGTTAGACATTGTCTAGGTAGGTAGTTGTGTGAGACATGGTTGGTTTGGTGGGGTAAGAAACTGAATTTGTTGTTGTTGTGTGGGTTCTGAAGGATAACAATTTTGAGAAGGAAAACTCTGTGTGGTAGGGTACGAAAAGTTTATGTTCCATGGTTGTTTTGCAGGGCAAGTTTGCTAGGGTGTTGGAATATTCCACATCTGGTTTTGATTATGGGGAACTTGAAAATGTGACTGAGCCATACCTACAGTAAGTGGTTTCCATGGTCTTTGACGTGCCATTGCAAAAAGTGCATTGGCAGCTCCTTGATATGCCATATATGCTGCTTTGAATTTAGGAAGTGAAGGGAATTGATCAGTGGAGTGCTCTACTTCACAAATTCGACATATCTCTATGCTATCTCCGGGACATTCCCTCAAGGCATGCTTCTTCCTACATTTCGAAGAGAACATGACCAAGGATTTTTCTAGTTCCTCCTATTTTTCTTGTTTCTTCTTAACCTGCAAAACATATAAGAAGAAGATAATGTGCTAAGAATATCATTCTTCAATTTTTCAAATAAATTACCCATTCTAGCTCTAGTTACTCCAGCTCTAGCAACTGACTTGACAAGCCTAGAAGCAACATCTCTTGTTCCCCCTCCAACTTTAGAATTTCCTCTTGAATATCATCGACATATCTCACAGACTTCATCATAGCCCAACTTTGATATGTCACCTCCTCCCATCATATTCAAAATCACCAAAGCTTCTAGTCTAATTGCTTGGAGAAAAAATGTTCTTTTAGTGTCCTTGCTCAATTGATTCATTTTGGATCTCTATAAATTTTACTGAAATCTCTCTACCAAGTCCTCAAGACTCTCCCCCTCCTTCGAGTCATGCCAAAAATCTCTTCTCTGTGGTCGCTAGTCTTGCAATAATCTTGATACTTTCTTAAGAATACCTTTTTCATTCCCCCCCAAGTGGTGATGGAGTTTGAATCCAACCCCATAAACCACCTGAGAGCTGCATCCTTCAATGTTGCCAGAAACAATTTTAGCTTCTGATCCTTGGAAAAAGAGTCATAGCTCTTACATAACACATCAAACTCGAATACAAAGGCATCAATATTTTGACTAGGAACTCCGCGAAAGGTAGGCAAGCCTAAAGGAGGAATATTCTTCATCTGAGTAGCTCCATTAGCCTCCCTGATAGGGAATTCGAATGTGACCAATTCTTCTCCCTTCTCATCATATCCCTATGTGTGACTAGTACACTCTTCATGAGCCATTCTAGACCAAAAGGAAGTGGGGGATTTCTAAGCTATAGATTCTACAGAATCAATGGTTTGGAATTCTGGTTCTTAAACAAGATTTCCAAGGAATTCCTTTTCAGGCTGACCATTGAGCAAAGATGTTGTTTTCCTTGTGACAGGAGATTAAAAGTGGGTAGCAACAGAATATTTTCCTACAAAAGTTGCTACTATAGAAGCATGAATATGTTCTGGGCTCATTTTAGGACCATAGACCTCCTGATCGGACTCTTCTTCTCTTCTTGGCTTATATCACGCATAATTCTTTTCCTTGCCAGTGTATTAGTAAACGAAGTGGTGCTCACACCACCACAAAAGACATTTATAGATGTTGGACCCAATCATCTACTATGAAAACAAATTCAAAAGAAACTACGTACCAGACAATCAGGACACGACTTTGGCGAATTTCTAACCTCCTTTGATGCGTGGGCTTTGCCCTTTGTCTTACCACTTTGACTCCCCCAATCTTGAAAAATTCCAAACAATGCATGTAATACAAACACACTTTAGTATTATCCCTTTAGCACCTCCCTGACAATGACACGAAAATATTGAGTCAAATTATAGCCTTATAATTTGATTAACATAAATTATTAACCTAGGCAGCTAAGCTTGTGAGATGCATCCAAAGTATATGCAAGCTTAACACTATAAGTGTTGATTAATATAACTAGCCAATAACACAAAACCAATGACTCTTTATTGCTTCAATCACTTAGCAGCAAAGGCTATAGAGTGGATCAAACTTCCCTCTACAACACTTAGGATTCCTGATGATGATTAGGAAAAGCTATATAAATCAACTTACATCAAATTCAGAAATTCAAACAACATTAGAAATCAAACCTTCATTAACTCAATTCCACACATGAACATAGAACTAATTCATTTAATCGAGTGTCACTGATATATTAGAAAGAGTGCATTAGCTATAAAAATAAATTATTGCTACATAACATAAATAAAATGCATAAAGACTAAACTATGGGAGTTGTGAGCAAAGGGAGCCCTCCCTTACTAACAACCCCTTCAAATTAGAAGAGCTTGCTCACTGAAATAAATGGAACATATATCTTTATATTAATCTCAAAAATACACAGTCGAGTACAATCTAATACATAGTCTTGTGCTGAAACCAACCGAGCAATCTAACAAACCCTATCATAGAAACTTGGAGAAAATTTATACATTTACAAATCCCATATATAGCTCAAAATAAAGTAGACTACTAATCTAGGACATCGACTAACATAATTGTTTCAAAATATCGATTTTAGGCATAGTAAGTCTAATCCATAACTAAAAGGATGGATTAGACGAAACACATTACTTGGTTATAACTTTCCTACAAATGGCCAACGAGACAAGGCTTCTAAACCTGGGTGGTGTTGCCGGCATATCTGAAAATACCAATAGGATAGCAACCATACGTGACATATTCCCCACAAAACCCATCTTCCCATTTGACTTAGATATTCGTGGAACATGGCTAACCGCCGATATTGCTGTAGGAAATCCAGGCAGTTAAAGGAAATCCGTGAATGTAGGAAATCTGAAGTGCTTTACACTTTGCTTTTATGGAACAACCTTATGTTCTTTGAAATTTGTGAATGCTTTAGATTTGTTTTTGAGGAAATATGCCAAGAAATTCCTATTAAAATGATTAATAAACATTAGAAAATAAAAACTTCCATAAATGAAAGGAGTTTTCATGGATCCAAATAGATTTGCATGGATAAGCTCTAGATGTTCATTGGGATTAGAGGAGGATTTTTGGAAATTTCTCTATTTGATGTTTCTAAGGGTGCACCTCTTTGGAATTAGAGGAGGATTTTTAGAAATTTGCCTATTTGATGTTTCTAAGTGTGTATCTTTCACAAGTCTTTATTTGCTCATTCAATATAAGTAATCCTTTAACTAGTAATTGATTTTCAGAAGATTAAGCCTCATAAAAGGTAGGTGACTATATTCAAGATGTCATAACCAAGTCACATATGTTCTTGATATATTTTGTGCATACGACTATAACATATCTATACTTCACATATTCAATGGGACCATTCTATTGTTAGTAATTTAAACCTTCACAATCAACTTTCTAGTTGTTAATTTAACTAGGATTGTGTATGTGGCATCCATGAATCTAACATCATCACCATTTTGACTCAATTTTCCTATACTTATTATTTTTAAGAATAGGTATGGAAAAGACATTAAGAATATCTTGCTTCTCACTTTGCACAAATAAACACACATTTACCTAATTCTTTGACTTGATAATCATCCCTCTAGTGATATTAGACTTAATAATGCTATCAATACTAGCAAACAATTTATTGTTACTTGCATTATGGTTGTTGTTGCCACTATCAGAAAAAACATATATCCTTATTGTTATCCTCTTTAGTGATTTGGTATGAGATGATCATTGTTTCAAATGTCCCTTCTTGAGTTTTTGTTGCATTACCAAATCCTTGTTCCAATATGATTGTTTCTTCCTAAATTCTCTTCCTTTGTTTCAATATGGATGTTTCTTTCTATATTTATCTTCATATTTTTCTTGATGATTATCTTCCCCTTTATGAATTTTGACTCTATTTCGTTGCCTCTCCCTCTACCGATAAATGCATGGGTCTTGAAAGCATGCTCAAGATTCCTATGTTCCATGTTTATTCTTGATTCATGAGATAAAGGAGATCGCATCAGTTCTTGTAGTGCTATTCAAACTCTTATATGGAAATAACAACCATTTCGAATTTCTAAGATAGACTCTTGATAAATTTATATGATCTTCAATCCACTTTGTATGAACTAATCTAATTCATAACTCTCATCATTCTAGTCATAAACAATCAAATGTTCTTTCTATCCTTCATCTTCAAGGTTTTAAAGTCTATCCTATGATATGCTAACTTCATGATATCCTATACTTGGTTTGCACTATATGCTCTTCGAAAAATCGCCTACATGGCAATTTTATTTTCTTTTGTCAATTCTGCAAGTTGATTTCTTCAAACAATATTCATAGGTTGCATAGTTTCCTCATTTCCCAACATTCTTGGAATTGCAAGAAATGTCTTCTTCCAAAAGATCATAATTCTCGCAAACAAAAATTTATACCTATGTCTACCATAAATATTCAAAACCAATACTTCTTAGCAGCAAATTTTGATCATCCCAATGTTTTTTAACCTTAAGTTGAGTGGGCATAATGGTTAAGAGCACATGTTTCCTCCTAAGAGGTCACTGTTTCAAACCAAAGGGGGTAGAGTATGTATGCATTCGTAGACTTAGCAGTCAAAGCATTGCCTGGAGGTAGGTCCCATGTCCCACAAATAAGGGGGTGGAGGTAGGTCCCATGTCCCACAAATAAGGGGGTCTCGTGCAGTGTCCCACAAACAATGGGGTCTCATATACCAATTAACAAGGGGGTCTCATAGACCAATTTGGTGTTTAGCTTGGCATCGACCTTAGAATCGGATAATAATAATAATAACTTTAAAATTGGATAATAATCCAACAATACCATGAAATTTTGTTTACCTCTATTAACGAGTCCTCCCATACCATAAAATTTTCTTCACCTCTATTAGCGCTGGATAAACCAAATTAAAATTTCAACAAAATTCTTCAGTGCTCCTAACTTACAAAAAAACTTTGATCCCAAGATTGCTTGATCTCCTCCTTTCAAACAATGGCCACGGCCATGTTCTGGAGCCTTGCGGATATAGGTAGACCACGCTCTGACGGTTATATGTAGACCGTCACACACCTCGTATGATTGCTCTAATCGTACATGAACCAAGCCATTGTGGAAACTCCATAGTGGAAACGCACCGACTGTGGAATTACCATGGGACCCTATTCATTCCTTCTTACAGGGTTGTTATAGCTCCCATTAAGGAGATAATCTATAACTTCTAGAACTGACACAAATCTTCAACTGTGAATCCGGTGGTGGCTCAGTTCACAGGCATCACGGTTTCTGAACAGCAAGCGTCCTCAACACTTGCGTATTTCGACTTCCAGATGTGTAGTGAGTGCGGATAGGGTGCCTTTTTAACTCTATCGGTGCCGAAATCTCGAGAGTCCAATCAGCGACAGTCCTTTTCGTCTCTCTCTGTGGTCAGCTGGATAATATAACTGTCCAAGTTAACGGTGGTTCGACTCCTCATCACGGGGACTTCTATAGTAATCCAAATTCCCTGCAGTTCCTCCTTGCCCTGGTTGAACGATATTGATCTCAACAGATGTGCTCCTCAGAATCTCATATCTTAGGTCTTTCAACTTACTTTTGATCCATCTGCTGTCTCACTATCTATCTACGAAGAGGCTTATGGACATGTTATACCATGTTAATCCGATAAGTAGACATATCAAAAATACTTTTTTTCCCAGTATTAAATATAGAAATAAAAATCAATAACATAACATTCATGTTCTCAAATGTCAACGACCATTTAGCTAATATTTTTATAACTTTTTAACTGATTGCTAAAATTTTAATCTTAATTAACGAATCACATAAAGTACGTAAAAAAAAACGATTGTATACTTTAACAGAATAAAGGATTTTTTTACTTCTTATTAGACCTTTCTCCACTCATTAGTTCTAATAGCTATTGTAATCAAATTCAAGACTAAAAAATTATAAGTCAAAGCTACTTCCAATATGACATAATAATACTTTAATATTTCAAATGTTTATGGCATCAATCAATTATAATAACGCAAATCAATCCTTAGGAAATTAAGTCAATGGTAAAATCATAAGAAGACCCAGGTGGTTGTTTTCTCAAGGTAGCAGTAAAGGTAGTGGTGGACTCTAAATTTGTGGTTCACTCAACTTGTATGGATGACTATATGCGATATATGAAATACCATGTCATGAAAGGAAAAATGATGGGGGCTTTGGCGTTCAAAATAAGTTTTATCTCACTAAATCCACCAAAAATGAAAACCTTGGGGCAAGTCAAATTGGCGCTAGGAGTCCAGAGTACTCTCAGAGTTTCTTCATTGTTATTTTTGCTAGTTTGGAGGATAGATTACATTTTTTTGAGAATGACTTATACTTTTACAACTAAGTTGAGCTCTACCTATGTTTTTAGATATATCTTTTGATTCTAGACAAAGCGGACTTCATGGAATCCTCACTATCGATACAAATGTATCTGCTACTCTAGGAGTTATCGAATGAAGAAATTCTAGTTGGCATTGAAAACTCCTTGGGCCATTCTTTAAATTCTTAGAAGCTACCAAGCAAGAAAAGCATATTTCTTATCTCTTTGTTTGTGTTTACATCAATATCTTTGAACCTCTCACTACCTTCAACTCAAAAATAAAGATGAAATTATTTATAGGAAAGTAAACACGATGAGATACATGAACTATGAGTTCATTATCCTACCATTTTGACTAATAGATGCCCCAACCACATTTATATATTTGATGAATAATGCCCTCATTTAGTACCTAGACAAGTTTGTGCGGGTGTTTGTGGATGATATTTTTGTTTACTCAAAAACTAGAGAAGAATATGAAGAACAATTGTGGGTAGTGTTGTAGCTCTTCATAGAGCACAAACCATATGGTAGCATTAGAAAATGTGAGTTCTTCAAATAAAAAGCTCAGTATTTGATACATGTAATCTCAAAGGAACATGTTACTATGGACACTGAAATTATCAAGGTCGTAATGTAGTGACCAACTCCCCAAAATATTACAAAGATTAGATATTTAATGGGATTGGCTAGATATTATCGACGATTCATTAGAGATTTCTTAATTATTGGGAACCCAATGACAACCATACAAAAGAGAGGAATAAAATTCAAATGGAAATCCAAGTGTGTGACTAGCTTTAAGAAACTCAATCATTTTCTCACACATGCACCTATCTTGAGAATAGTTGATCTAAACAAGGATTTTGTATTTCACACAAATGCTTGCAAGGAAGGACTAGTGGAGTCCTAATTCAAGAAGGGTAGGTGATCTGTTATGAATAAATAAAATCAAGTGAGTATGAAAAGAACTATGTCACTAATGACCTAGAACTAGCAATCATTATAAATGTGCTAAAGGTGTGGAGGCACTACTTGCTTGAGAGAAATTTTTTACTTATCTTAGATCATGCAGGGATGAGATATTTGTTTGGACAACCTGAATTAAATGAAAGACATGCTAGATGACTATCCTTGATCAACAAGTTTGACTTGAAGATTAGTCATATTAAGAGTGAGGAAAATAAAGTGGCAATTGGACTTAGCAAAAGTTACAAGTAGCTCAATTGGAAGCCACAAGAACATGTGAAGTTGAAATCAAAGAAATGATCAAAGAGGCATTGCAACATGATGAACATTTACAACATGTAAACCAATGGTTAAAACATGAGCTAGAGGTAACAATCAACAAGGATTGTAAGGTCACTGACAATGGCATGTTTCTCTTCAAGGACAGATGGTATGTGTCATGTATAAGCGACTCAAAGAATATCATAATCAACAAGTTCCAAAAAATACCTTCTTAGCTATTAGGAAATGAAGACATAAATAATGAAATCATGCTATTGTCCTGGAATTAAGAAAAAAATTGCTTAGTACATTATGGTGTGCCTCTAATTCCAACATGCTAAAGCAAAATGTAGGAACCCAATGCAATTTTAGAAACAAATTTTGGGGTCTTAGTGGCAATTGGAAGTCTTGTCCACGGACATTGTCATAGGATTACCAAAGATACCCAAAACGTAAGATTTGATTATGGTGGTAGTAGACAAATTGAGCAAGGTGTCTCTCTTTATAGTTTTCAAGTCCACACACAAAACTAGTGATATAACTCATATTTTTATGAAAGAAATATTTAGATTGCATGGCACACTCAAACAGATGATTCTAGATTGGGATACCAAGTTCAAATAAATTTTTTCAAAAGCATCGTTAACTGGATTTGGGACTTAGCTATATTTTAGAAAAACTTATCTCCTTCATAAATATGGTAAAACTAAAGGGTGAACAAAATTTCAAGATACATGTCTAGAATGTATGTCATGCATCAACCATTAAGCTGGGAGAAGTTCCTAACATTGGTTGAATTTTCATACAATAAGGATTACCAAGTCACTACATATGAGCCCTTATGATTCTTTATATGGCAATGAATGTAATACTCCAATTATTTAGGATGACCTAGTGAATAAAGTGGTTCTTGGACCTGATATGTTGGAGAAAATATAGTGGGAAGTAATTAGTATTAGGTAGAAACTAAAACAATCCAAGGACAAGTAGAAGAGGTATGAAGATCAATAAAGAATGAATAAATGATTCTAGGTGGGAGATCATGTACATTTGCATATAAAATCGATGAAGAACTCACTAAAGGGATTGTCCTACACAAACCTGCTGCACATACTATGTCAACCATTTTAGATTTTGGAAAGAGTGAGATCAATGGATTATAGACTAACCTTACCACTCACTATGAAGGAACACGATGTATTTCACATTATTTTTATTAAAACTATGTATGTGACAATAATCATGTGATTGATTTATCCATGATATAGGTGGAATCAGAGGTAGTGTTCCATCCAAAAAAACGATGCATCCTATACCAAAGACAAACTATGTTATAGAGCAGGTCAAGGTGTAAAGGTATAACTTTGGACTAGATGAAGCAACATGGGAATATGGAAATTAAATGAAGTTATTTTAACCTCTTACCTTAAAATGTTCAAATTGATGTAAAGATTCGTTAAAGATTAGTTTTTTTATTTTTTTTCAATTTATAGAATACTGGAGATGGTGTTCCTTTAAGAGTGTGGGGTTTGTAACATTGCCTATTTTGGCCCTTTCCTTTTCTGATTTTAAATGTGACCACAATGCTAGTGGGAAGGAACATGGCTAATTGAAAATATTATTAAATGTTTGCTAGATATTATTTCAAATTAATTAGAATAACTGAAGTGAGACAAACTTATGGATCACGAGTCTAAGGGATGATTCTTGTTTGATAATGTGTTTTAGAAACCAAACCTAGCTGAAATTAAATGTTGAAGCCACTTGAAAATTGGGAGAAACCACTACCTGGCAAATTTCTTTCAATGTGATGTGATTTGGGATGAATAGAGTTATTGATAATCGTTTATGGAGATCAAACTGGAAGTCATGAAAGAGGATCATGGTATCCATTCCCATATTCCCTTTGTGAATCAAAGAGGAAAACAAGGAACAACTTTTCAAAAAATAAAATATCTACATTCAAAGAGACAACCATAATGGCCTTTTAGAAAATAGAGGAGAGTTAAGTGAGTGCTTTCTTAGATACACCAGAGGATGTAAAATAAATTATATATATACACACAACAAAACATAATTGAGGGTTGGTTGGTTGGTTGGACTTTATTTGACCAACAATTCATTTTCTAAATCTCAATGGTTTGTCCTCAGATGGATGTTATTTTACGAAATCATTCATGTTTTCATTTGGTTGGCTTGTAGTCTAGTGTTGATATTTTCTCTTGATGTTGATCACTTGTCAAGTGTGTGAATTGTTGTTCTCTCGCTCCCTTTCTATTTTTTTGTGTTGGAACTCATATCATATTGGAGGATAAAAGGCTTCAAAATTGATTCTGGGTAGTGTGGAGTTATGAATCATAACGTGGATGACTAAGAAACACTAAAGTTGACTTTGAGATTGTGCTCTATGTCCTTGGGAGTTAATCTCTATGATTTTGTTTTCTAGGCCCTTGGAATTTGTTTTCTAAGCTTGAGTGACTAATGGGAGGCTTAGCGGTTGATTGCATCATTGTGGTGTTGTTGTATATCTATTAACCACATGGACATGGAAATTTGAGTCACTGTGGTGCTTACTAGGGAGTTGTTAACCACCTAGACAATGAACGCCTCATCCCTATGGTGATTTCTATGAAAATATATTTGTGATATCACATAGATAGTTGATTCAACCTCCTAGACTAAGCAATATTCTCATCTAGACCCTACAGCATAGCCCTAGGATTGAATCTAAGGAAATAAGTGAGTCCCTATGGTGTTGTTTTATAACTTTTAACCACAGATAGAGAAATATGAGTCACTATGGTGCTTTTTGGAGAGTAGTTAACCACCTAGATAGTGGAATGCAGACCCCTGTTGTGCTTTCTATGAAAACATAGCTTGAAGGGCACCTTGACAGTGGACTCCATCTCCTGAGTGTTTGATTAAGCTGTTGGTGTGACTTCTCTTGTGCAAGCATTTCCTCACTTTGGATCGAGCTTGAGTGGAAGTACCTTGTTCAATTTATAGCCATTCTAACTCACTCAGATAAGTAAAATGGTTCATGCATATTTGGAATATGGATTATGATAGTGCTTGTTATGCTGTTGATTGTTGTACAAACATGTATTGTTCATGAAATAATGCTTGAAATTATTAAATATACAAGGTTGGCAAGCTAACCCATATACCTTTGTTGGTACAAATTACATGAACCATGTGTTTATGACCATATTTATGAATTGCACATTATCTTATATGTTTATGACTAATTGTCGAATGTTCACTCAATATTAACCAATTATCATATAAGTTATGAATTATATCAAATGTTGGAATTTGGAATTTTACTACCATACTCAAGATTGTATGCCATATTACATGATGTGAGTTGATTTTGTATGTTATGTGTTAAATGAATATCTAATTTTTGTTGTGATTGGGGACTGAACTTATCTTTAATATCCTAAAATTCACTCTTTGAAAACATGGTCTTTATCCTTTTGAATGGTTAAAAAAAAATGTGTCTTCTTTAAGGTGAATGAATGAATCCTACCTCATTGAAGAAGTTATCCGACTTGCAATAAAAAATAGAGTAGGATTTCCTTGAGTAGCTCATTTTGTATAGTGTTGAATTTGGGAGAATTGGCCTTTGGAGCCATGTATTTCTCTTATCATTTATTTGATGTAATTTGGGCTTTGATGGTACCCCTTTTCCTCACTCTAGGCATGGAATAGTGCTTGCAAGGAATTTTATGAGGCCTTGGCCTTTATCTTGTGTTAAAATTTCTGTTTTCCCACCCCGCTTTTCAGTTTCTCCTTATCTCTCCCATGTAGTTAAATGCCCCTTCCCATAACCATACATTCAACAAGCTGAAAAAATAAATTTGCTGAAAACATAAATTCTGGAAATTTTACAGAATGCTGGAAATTGCAGAAATAAAAATCAACAGTAATAAACAACCATTAAAACACATTAAAACACTGATATTTTTGGTCAACATGACCCTAGAAAAACCCCCTACAACTCTTGGGGAAAACTAGTTTGAGAGCTCTTCTTTATTTCTGAAAAAAACCTTTTTACAGCAAGAAAATTTCAGCAAAAAATACAGCAAAATAAATTTTTTTTTCCAGCAAGCAAACTTATCCATTTTCAGCCAAACGGACCACCTGGAAACTTCTCAGTTTTCAGCAAAAAAACAGCTTTTTCTGCTTGTTCTTGCTGTTGTTCTGCTTGTCTTTCTGCTGTTCTGATTTTGCTGAAGAGCTGGCTGGTATGTGTGCGAAACTGTTGCCTCTTTCTCCTTCTTGTCCAAAAATCTCCCTTGGTCTCTTACTCTCCTTCTCCCAATCTGCTCATGAAAGAATGAATGATCTTTTCCTCCTTTAATATAACTCCAAGTGATTTTTGGGTGATCCAAGTGACTTTTGGGTGATCTCTAAATCCAATGGCTGAAATAAATTTAGATCAATGGCTGAGATTAAATGCACATTTAAATCTCACTTTCTATTTTTTAATTCACCCACTTTAATAAAGACCCACTTAGTCATTTATTTCCAAAGTCACTTTTCCTTTCTAAATTTTCATTGACTTTATAAAAGTCACTTTAAAATTAGACTTAGTAACTTTATCACTTAAAGTCACTTTTAAATTAGATTTTAACTTTATAAAAATTATAAAGTCACTTTAGGAGAAAAATTAAAATCTTTTGGACACTTTTCCCTAGGCCAAAGATCAAAGCCTAAGGGAACCACCTGTCCTCTGGTACCAAATTTCAACGCTCCCTCTTACCGAGGAAGGTGTTCCTCACCACACCCATCTTGTCTCTGAAGTAAACATGCTTGCCCCGTGGTAAGGCTTTGGTAAGAATGTTTGCTACCTGCTCATCAGTGGAAATATACTCAAGCTTCACAGCTTGCTTCTGAAGATAGTCTCTGATGAAATGATATCTGATCTCGATATGCTTTGACCTGTCATGAAATACTGGATTCTCCGTGAGTTTAATGCAACTATGATTATCACAGTAAATCACTGAAGGTCTCAACGGCTGACCAAATAAGCCAAACAACATCTTGCGAAACCAGATGGCCTCACAACTAGCTAGATTGGCTGCCATATACTCTGCTTCTGCTGAACTCAGTGCTACTGACTGCTACTTCCAGCTAAACCATGATACTACTGCTGAACCCAACCCAAAACAACACCCTGAAGTGCTCTTCCTATCATAAGCACAACCTGCCCAATCAGAATCAGTGTATCCTACCAATCTCACTCCATCTCCCTGCCTGTAGTCCAGACCATAATCCACTGTCCCCTGCAAGTACGCAAAATGTGTTTTGCAGCCACCCAGTGAACCTTCCTAGGCTCACACATAAACTGACTCATCGTGTTGACTGCAAAACAGATATCTGGTCTAGTGTTGACCAAATACATCAAGGAACCAATCAGCTGCCTGTACAATGTGGGATCCACCAACTCGGAATCCGAAGCATGAAGCTTCTTCCAGTTGGTGATTATCGGTGTCGACATGGGTCTACAATCCTCCATGTGGAATCTGCTAAGGATGTCCACAATATACTTCCCCTGCCCCAGGAAGAAATGCCCCTCCTCCTGCCACACCTCCAAACCCAAAAAGTAATGCATCAAGCCAATGTCCTTCATCTCAAACTCCGTCGCAAGATCTCTCTTGCAGTGCTCTATGAGCCTCTCTGCACCTGTAATGACCAAGTCATCCACATACAGCACCAGAATGAGAGGCTCCTCACCTATCACAATAAAGTAAAGGTTCGGATCTGCCTCACTCTTTGTGAAACCCATGCCCTGCAAATAAGTATCTATCCTGGAGTACCAAGCTCTGGGAGCTTGCTTCAGGGCATAAAGGGCCTTCTTCAGTCTGCACACATGGGACTCCTTCCCATGCACCTCAAAGCCCTGTGGCTGCTCAATGTACACCTCCTCCTGTATGACGCCATTGAGAAATGCGGTCTTCACATCCATCTGGTGGATCTTCCAACCCATCTCTGCTGCTATCGATATAATGGAGCGAATCGAAGTATATCAAGCCACGGGAGCGAAGGTCTCCTCATAATCAACTCCCTCTACCTGGGAGAACCCTCTAGCCACAAACCTCGCTTTGAATTTCTCAATGCTGCCATCTGCAGCATGCTTTACCTTGTAAAGCCATCTGGAAGTAACCAGGGACTTGCCCTCAGGCCTCGGCACCACCTCCCAAACATCATTCTTCATGATAGAAGAATACTCCTCATGCGTGGCCTCTCTCCAGACCTGCTAGCTAGCTACCTCCTCATAGCTAGAAGGCTCAGAGTCAAGGATGCTGGTAACCATCGCCATATAGCTACAAAATCTCTCAGGTGGTCTACTCTCTCTGATCAGCCTCTTCGGCTCAACAACAGATGTTGCATCTCTCAAGGTGTCCTGAAGCCACTTGGGCTTCCTCTTCCCTGAGCATGCTTCTCCCATAGGAGAATGAAACTCCTCCTCCTCATCACCATCAGTAGCTTGAACTCCTGATTGTTTGTCTGCTGTCCTCCTGCCTGCACCTGAACCTGCAGAAGCAGAGGTACCGTGTGAACTTTCCATCAGTGGACTCCCTAGTTAACTGCTCTATGACTTGCTCGGAGCACCACCCCTCTGGCTCGGTGAGCCACTGCTCACTGATGGACCTGACATCCTCATAGATGTACCTCCAGATCCTCCTGATCCTCCTGATCCCTGCCCACTGGATACCTGTGACTGACTCAACTGCTGCTGAG